>CABFVX010000222.1:254720-299709 GCA_902151425.1 Timema shepardi | reverse complement strand
AGAGTAGACAGTTGTTGAGCGGGTATTTCAAATATACTCTATTTCTTGACTTCTTTTGGGTGTTTATTCTAAAATCACTGATGGAACCTGAAAAAGAAAGTATTCATTTAAATCTTACCTCTTGATATATCCTGTAGAAATATAATTTACTATCGTGAATGGGTAAATAAAATAGTGCTAAGAAATGTTGTGATATATACAATAAACTGTGATATTATCATAACAGGGTCCCTTAGGCGAACTTAAGTGATCACATAGGGCACCAAAGTCTTAGGGCTGCATTCAAACAAACTGTGATTATTTAAGTGTTTAAAAAATATCTTCTTTTATTAAATAGCCTAATAATTATTTATAAATAACATCTAAAATTTGTATCTTATATCAATAATATATTTAACTAAAAGAGTGATTGATTATCCCTTTTATAGTTTGATGACAAACGTAGTCGCATTGTCAGCGAATGATTTCGATATTTAATTAAAAGCTTCCGCAAATATTAAAAGAAAACACATTGATAACCGGGGTAGTGGGGGAGTCACCACTTATTTTTGATTTTTTTGATATATTCGTTTTTTTTATCGTAATTTCGGCATGCTCTTACTGTTATCTTGCATCACACATATGGTTCAGTTTATTTATAATATACAGACTACAACATGGGTGCAATTTTTGGGTCTCGCATAGGACACACGAAACCCTTGCACTTACACTAGATGATACAATATGTGAAATAGGCCAGCATACGCACAGTTAGAACAAAAAGTAAAAGAAAAAGAATGAGAGGGATATACTTGTCATTAGCTATGATGATGTAAATCTTTTAGAGATATTACGTTTACACTTTTTAGAAACTGGCATAAAATAAAATCATTTCATGATATAAGTGTTATTTCTGGCTCCGTCACAATATAAGTGTTTCCATCGGAAGGAAGCGTTTACCAAATGTCTACACCAGAGGTCCTGTGATTGTGTGTGTTTTGACCGAAAGTAAGTTGGCCCTACCCCTGAGACCCACGCCTCCCCCTCCCCTCGTTCCCCTCACTTCTCTTCTATGCTCCCACAACACTCCACCCTCTCATCCCACCTTTTGCTATGTTTCTTTTCTTTCCCTATTTTAAACAGTTTTGGGGTGTAATCCCTGGTCGCTGAACGGTCACCTGGTCACTGGCCCTTCAGCAGCTGACCAGAACCAGCCACCCCCAATAGGGCGACACAAATAACCACCCGGTATAATCCGAGCAAATACAAAATTGACATCTGTGTTTCGTAAAAAAAAGTCCACAGAGTAAAAAATTTTATTTTTGTAAAACTATCTAACTAAACAATATATTAAGATTATTTTTGGCAGAAGCGATAATTGAAAACAAACGTAATTGGCTTTTGGGTTGGGGGAAGTTCATCTTGATTGGGTGTTTTTCTAGTAGCAGCAATGCACGTGAGTCGTTCATATAGTATTAGTTCTACCAATATAACCCATGTACGTTAGTCTTTCAGATATTACTAGTTTAACCAATATCACCCATGTACAGTACGTTAGTATTTCAAATAGTATTAGTTTAACCAATAGAAACCACCTACTTTAGTCTTTCAGATAATACTAGTTTAGCCAATTACAACCACGTTCATTAGTCTTTAAGGTAGTACTAGTTTAGCCATTTGCAACCATTTACGTTTGTCTTTCAGATAGTACTAATTTAACCAATAACATCTATGTACGTTGGTCTTTAAGATATAACTAGTTTAACCAATAGCACTAATGTGTGTTAATCTTCCAGATATTATTAGTTTAACCAATAACACACATGTATGTTAATCGTTCATATATAACTAGTTAGACCAATAAAAGCCATGGATGCTTGTCACTCAAATAGTATTGTTTGACAAATAGTAGCCATTATGTTAGTAATTTATATAAATTGTTTCTAAATTCTTCACCCAAACATAAACTAAAGCAACTATGGGCAGAAATAAACAAAAAATACTTCTAAAAAATTGTCCGGAAAAGTAATCTCGTATTACTAAATAATGGGAGGTGAAGCATGCACAACAACGCGGGAGTACGCAGCTGTAAGTACGTACGTGTACTACAAGTTGCACATCATTAGGCGGGAAAAAGTGCCCGGCCATGAGCAACATGTCCGAAGGGTGAGAGCTCGTCAATTTCTACCGACGAATTATGAATCTAGGCGGGGTCAGTGTGTTTTGAACACCTTTTGTGATGTTCCCACCTAACGATATGTACAGTAGCCCCATGACTTCTTTGGTGCTGACTGACAGCTCACAGCTAACAGCTGACGGCTTTGAAAAGTTATCAGACCAAATTATGTATCCCTACGCCGAACTATATGCTCTGCAAAAACATGTGTTTATCAGCTGTCACTTCTGACAGTCAAAATGTAGGAATATACCTAAATTATGACTGTCATAATCCAGCTGTGAGCTGTCACTCAGCACCAAAGAAGCCATGGGGCTACTGTAGCTTGTTAAACACGTATATACTCACACCCGCATATTCCAGCGGTTGTTGTGCCTAGTTTAGATTCTAAAGTAGCCCCATGACTTCTTTGGTACTGACTGACAGCTCACAGCTCACAGCTGACAATCAACATTTAGGTGTATACCTAAATTTTGACTGCCAAAAGTGACAGCTGCTAAACACATGTTTTTGCAGATCATCTGGTTCCACGTAGGAATACGTAGTTTTGTCTGGTAACTTTTCAAAACCCGCCTCGGTGGCGTAGTTGGCTAACGTGCTAGTCGTGTTGAGCTCGACTGCTGAGGACGGGGAGATCGAGGTTCGAATCTCGGTAGGGTGAACTGGGGATGGTTTTTCCTAAATGGTTTTCCACTCTCCCTCCACGTAAATGCGGGTTCACTTCCTCTAATCCAACCTTCCCAATTCCTAATCCATTAGCGTAATTAGTACTTAAAGCGTATAACCCGAACGGGTAGTAAGACGTGATGCTAAATATTAATTAACTTTTCAAAGCCGTCAATTGTCAGTTGTGAGCTGTCAGTCAGCACCAAAGAAGCCATTGGGCTACTGTAGTTTAGTAATACAAGATGACTTTTCAGGACCCTTTTTACTAGGAGTTTCTGGTTCATTCCGATCACATATTTTAGGGTTTAAGTTTGGGAAGATAGTTTATAAACACCCTTAAAGTAATAGTTTGACAAATATCACCCATAAACGTTAGTACTTCATACAGTAGTAGTTTTAACCAATAGCAACCATTAATGTTAGTTGTTCATTTAGTAATTACTCACTCTTTGCCACTAGGGACTCGAAAGTTAATTGCCACACTTACAAATATTGGCCACCTATACCTATCTTGATCTAGTTATATCTAGTCCACCTCTTTACACCCTATGTCTTTAAAGTTCATTCTAATGCTATCCTCCTATCTGCTTTTAGGTTTTCACAACGGTCTCTTCCCATTGGGTTTGCCATTAAGTACCTTGAACATGACCTAGAATCTCCAATTCCCACTGTATATCCTCCCAACCTTAATCTACAAAACTTGGTTATCCTAACAATATCTTCTGATGAGTACAGGGTATGTAGCTCATCATTATGAACCCTCAAATAATTCCTGGTAGCATCATACCTTTTTGGACCAAAATCTTCCTAAGCAGCTTTTTTTGTAACATACCAAGTTTGTTTTCACCATTAATATAAAGGACCACGTTTCACACCCATAGAGGACCACTGGTCAAATTATTGTTTTGTATATTCTGAACTTACATTCCTGAGCAGGTGAGATGTCGAAACTTGCCCACCTAGTAGTCACATTAATTTCCTGACTGTATTATTTTCCTAATTTCCAATATAATGTATTTATTACTAGTTAAAATTGTTCCTAAATATTTAAACTCAATAACTCTGTCAAATAATGTGTTGTTCGAAATAATCTCTAAATTATCGTCCCAAATCTTGTTCTTTGTAAAATCATATACGTTGTCTTTTCAGCGTTCACTTCAAAACCTATTTAGACACCAGCATCTAATAAAATGTTCGAATTTCTTGCAATAATTTCATTACTATTGCCCAACAATGTTAAATCATATAGATATCCTAATAACTGCATTATACCATTAATGTCATCCCATCCCTACTCTCCAAAATTACCGTAGTAGCATACTTTAAGACTATATTAAAAAGTAATTGGGCAAGTACATCCCTTTGTTTCAACACATTATTTATTTCTAAAGTACTCAATAAGTGACATCCAACCTTTGCCTTGTCACGCGTATTAGTCAAACGTACCTCAATTAGCTTGAAAAGCTTTTTGGATATCACACACTAACATTTTATATATACTATTATTTTTGTTGTCAACATCTCTTTTTATCAACTAATACAAAGCCTACAGCGATGAATAAGGAATCAGTGGATATGATTTATTACCGTCTTCTAACATAAGACAACTCAGTTTACGTTAAAACACATTGTTTGTTTAAAATTTAAGTTAAAAGAAAAATCTATGATAGCTTAATTTTTATTGTTTATGTTGTCAACATCTCTTTTTCTCAACTAATACAAAGCCTACAGTAATGAATAAGGTATCAGTGGATAGGGATTTTTTTACCGACTTATGACATTGCATACTCAGTTTACGTTAAATCAGCCTGTCGATGACAAGCTTAAAAACTGGTTTTATATAATTTACTTCTATTGAGTCATAGGCCTTTATAAAATCTATTTATAATTGATGAAAATAGCACAAGTTTGACAAATAGCATCCATGTACTATACGTCAGTCATTCACATAATTATTACAAGCTTGATAAATATAATAGGATAGTAGGTTTCTTATAAATCCCTTATGCATTATTTAATCCTTAATAATAATTAATTATTAAATAATGTGGATCGAGGTAACACATTTTTCTATTTATTTATATAGAAAGCAGTTAAGACTTGAGGTCAGAATAAATGAGGTGATGGGCCATATGCAGCAAGATGTTCGGACATCATTGACTTACAGGAAAGCCACCCGCATTTGTGTGGAAAGAAGGTAGCACAAACGCAGTAATATATCATGTGTGTAAAACCATACTTAATACACCCAGCCGAGGTTGGAAACTCAACCTTCCTAAAACAAGCAAACATATTATGATTATAAGGTAATACATCTGTACTTAAACATGTGAAGATAAACTTCATGTATACGAGTCTTATTACACATCTACAAGTCCATTCCTAACTTAGAATTTAATATCGAGTCAAGAATAGTAATTATGAGGAAATAACGAATTTCTGAAGGTATTTTTTCCATGATTTTTTGATGTTTGGTCGATGTTTGTAACAACATTTGTAGGGGTGTGCCCGATCGGCATTTTTTGTTCGAGAAGAGATCGGGAATGAGACTCAACCATCGGGACTAGATCAGGAACGGGACTTTTAGAATCCCTTACTTTGAGACGAGAACGAAAGTTTAAAATGTAAAACTAAATATTTCTAAATTTGCTAATATTACATACCTTAAAACACTGGCAATATTTAATTTGTTGAATGAATACATATACCCTAATAGAGGAAATTTAAACAAATATATGTAAAGTTGAAAATTTAAAGCAATTTTTAATGTTTTTGATATAACTTAGGTTACTTAAATTATAAACATTTATGACACACATATTAAATTAAATTTACATCTATATTAGGTTGACATACATATTAATATTTAAATAATAGTGAAAACATGAAAAACATTCTTAAAATTAAATTAAATATGAAATAAAAGCAATTCCCGAATTTTTACCGAAATTTTCGGAATTACAGAATATGTTTCCCGACAATCGGAACTATTTTTTCCCGCGGGAATTCTGAAATTCGGGAATCCTGCACACTCCTAAACATTTGTAAAGTTATTATTTGATTTATTTAAAACATAGGCACCACATTCAATATTATAATATCTATCACATATTTAATGGATGTTGAAACTCTTGGCAAGAGGAATGGTTGTATTCACTGAGTCTACTCTTCAACAATTTTAGTTTATATTAATTTGTTTAGTTTATAGTTCAAATACTGTTACTATTATTATTATTATTAGCACCGCGTCTTACTACCCGTTCGGGTTATACGCACTTACGCTAATGTGTAATGGTAGGGTGATTGTGAGATGAAATGAAGGACCTACAGTTTAACGTGGGATCCGAACCACGGTGGAGGCCTGGCATTCCTCACATTCACAAGATGTCTTGTCAGAGGTGAAAGAAGGGTTTGGTAATCAGATAAATCTTTGCCAGGTTCAAATACTGTTGACCTCCAGTAATTTAGTTTTAAAATTTAAACTTGTACACGTAAAGCAAACTCAAAAATTTTATATTTTAGATTCAATAAGTATAGTAAATTGGCCAGTTATCAGGCCACGTGGACAGGACAATTGTAAAAGTTAATAAATACGATTTCTTGTATACATTTTAGCCATCTCTCATAATTACAAATGTAATTGGAAAGAGTCAATTTTTGAACATACAATCAATTTGTATTCATAATTACCGTCTATTTCTTATCCTGTAATTTTTAAACAAAGACATTGCCCTCATTCTGCCCGCTTTCCATCGCATGAGTAAGGTGACTGATTGACAGATTGACCTTGCTACGATGTGTGGACCAGTTATGGTAGGAAAATTTGATCAAACTATCGATTTATCTTCAAATGAGAATAAAACAATAATTATAAAAAAGTACAATCGATAGGTAAACTTTAAGAAAATATATGTTTTTAATTCAGCCTTACATACTGGATATGTGCGTTATTGAGCCAAATTGAGTATTTTAAAACTTATGTTTACAAAAATATGGTAGAGTATAAGGCTAAGTAATTTCAACCAAGGAGTTGAAACCAAATCTTTATCAGTTCTGGTTCTTGTTCCGGTTCTGGTTCCAGTTATGGTGGGCTTAGAGCAAACGAACAAGATAGTGGGGAGAATAGCCACCTGAATCGTGCACTTTTGAATAAATTCATGAAACTTGGTACATAGGTACTAGATGTATAAGAAAACAATTTTTGAGGTAGGGTCCAACTATCCGCCATTTTGGTTCAAAATGTCAGCTAAAAATGACGGCCAATAATAGTTTTTTAACAATAACTTTTGAAATAGACATTTTAGAAAAGAATGTTTCAAACAAAACTTGTATAATGAACTGTTTTATATATTTAAAACCTTTTACTGTTTTTCGATTAAATCAATGATATCAGAGATAATTTAAACATTACAAACTATTTTTAGAAAATTCTTATTATTAAAATTGCTATTATTAAATATTCTAACATAAAAAAATCAGAGGACTGAAGCTTAAACACACATACATATTAACCGTAGATGACTGACGCAGATGAAGTGGATCTTTTGGATTGGAAGGTAGTTCTCATTCTACTTGAAATTTTAAATATGTAACACAACTTTACCATATCTAGAAATTAAGAAATACGTTTCTTTTTCTAATAATGCTGTTGTCAATGGAAAAATATAGAGGAGCACCCTTTTATGTTATCACAGGTTCAAGAGTGATTTTGTATCAAGTTGTAAGATCAAATCGAAAGTTATAGGATACATTGTCCTGCAAATAACTAGGAATTGATGCATTTTATGCAACCACGGTAATTTGACATTCCTCCCTTAACTTTGGCTTCAATGAATGGGTAGATTTTCCAGTGATTTAGCATTGACAAAATATTTCCACCCTCTTATGTTTTAGGGGTTAGGGTGGAAACGTTATTCATTAACTCTGTGAACGAATCGCTCTTTTATACTCACCAATATTAAATGGTAAAGAGTTTTATTAAAATAATGCCAGACAAATTAAGAAAATGCTGAAATTAACTCTTTTTTCAGGCAATTCCAAAATAATTCCATAGTGTAGGAATCATGCTCCTTGAACATGCATTGACATTATAATTTGAAACTAGATATTTTGTGATTATTTATTTATTTAAATGATGTATCGTGAACTTGAGGAATTGACTGATTCTATCAGCACAGGACTCACAAACTAAACAATGATATAACATACACAACACCCAAACAACCAGCCGTAAATGTATCACAATGAAAGAGGAAGACAGAATTTCACAGATGATACATTTTTCAGCCACGCCAGGAATAAAACTCTTAGTTTTGTTGGAGGACGCACTACCAATTAAGCTAAAGTAACAAACGTGAGTTTTTATATATAAATATAGGAGTTTGTTAATGTTGTAAAATTTAAAATTACTCTGAACATATTATAAATGTATAAAATAATATTATATGAATGTGTGGATCTTTCCAAAACAATACTTACGTTACATATTTTAACTAATCGTTAACTAGATCATTAGATAAAAATGACCACTTTTTTACACTTTAAACTAAAAACATTTTATCTAGTCTTTCCATATACTTAATAGTATTTTTCCACTATACCTTCTCATCTGGTTGACAATCAAAATACAGTTTATATTTACTATTGCTTTACTTTGAAAAAATCAGACGCTTTTAAAGTTAATACGCAGCAACTGTGAAGATAGGAAGATGTAAATGATCTCAAGGTTAAGGGTGTAGCTGTATTATGTATAAAGTATACTATTCATATAGTGAAGGACATCTGAATATGTGAATCCAAGCTGGGTCCATCTCTTTACTGCCGGAAGCTGACTGACATATTTACCACCGATATAACATTAAATTTATCTCCTCAGGTTGTTGACCACATGTGTGGCACAACAGTTTACTGGAGTACTAAAAACACCCCACTTGGTGCGAAATTCCCGCAACGCCAAAACAACACTGCATTTAACTTAGGAGCATATCACACACCATTGTACAAATAATATTGAGGGCTGTCCCCTCTCAGTGGAAGCAAAACAAAGTGAGACAACAGAAAAAAAGTGACTTATTATTTAGATAAATCCACTAAGATCCATACACAGAGAATCAAAACAAAGTGAAGCAAAGAGGATTATTACCAAACTGTTCAGTTCGGCACAGTCGCTAGGTGAAATGATATATTCGCCATTCATTTAAGTGAGTTAGATGACACTCTGCAGATCAGTGTTGAGTTTTCTGAAGTTTAGAGAGAATGTGAAATATTTAGGGGCCTGCGTAAAAATGTTGCAGTTTGGTGTAGTTCATCTTTCTGGTGAGGCAGCAATGAATGAATCATAAATTTACTATTAAATTCTGCAATAAAGATAAATTCATTTTGTAAAGAACGACCAAATCACTGAAGTACAAACATGAGATCCTACACTAATACGAAGAGATAGGAAAACCACAGTGATTGCCCTTAAGTAAGAATCTTGAGTAAGAATAAATGTATAGTGGTACAAATGATTCAAACATTATAATTTAAGTGATTTATTACGTGTACCTTGCATCTAATATAAGACACATTTTTCTTGTTTTCACCGCATCTTACTAGATTTCCAAGCTATACAAATTTTAACTTCGCCAAGTGTGTAGGAATAAGGAACGTTGAATTTAAAGTAAATGTAACCCCATTTACGTGAAGGACGAGAGACAGTCCATGCATGAGAAAAAATCAGTAAACCCAGCAGTGATTCTAACATTGACATACACGGTATCGGCAAACCAGACTAGAAATGTCTGATATTTAGGCCATACGCCTACTAGCTCGGGTGGGTAGGCAACTAAAAACACAGCAATGTTGAGTAAGGGGTCTAAGTGAACTATCTCACGGCGGAGTCAGGAGATATCTTACGGTTCTATTGTATGATATTCGCACAAACAAGAGGGAAATACTATCGTAGAGTCACGATAGTTGGAGTTGAATGGGATAAGCTCATTCTTGAACTATAAAATAAAGGTAGGACACAATCCTACACATTTTCGCGTGCTGTGTTTTTTAGCTTGGAAGATAATATTAAAAAATATGATTTGGGCAAGCTACACTCAAGTATATTCTGAAAATTGAAAAATGACATCCTGGACACGGGAATCGAAACCAGTTTATTTGGCTTAATACACCAGTGCTCTAACCATTGAGCTATCCAGCGATCGTTCCCTTTCAGGGTCATTCTCCACTCATATTTTAAGACAAAGTCTATGATGGACGTGCGGAAGTCGTCGACTACAAATGTGTGATTTTATTAAGATCACGAGATATCCGATAACGCAGCTAACTTAGACTCGGTAGTTGGCTTATTGCTGCCACTTGTACAATTATTATACTTGTATGGGATCGCATTTTAATCAATCAAATAGCCAAAGCTATTATTTATGCATTTAGTGAGGATTACTGCATCTAGATATCATATTCTAAAAATTGAAAAATGACCTGGACACGGGAATCGAAACCGAGACCTTTGGCTTAGTACGCCAATCCTCTAGCATCTGAGATATCCAGGAATCGTCCCGTATGGATTCATCATAAAAACAATCACATCATTTTTTAATCACAATCAACAATTTTTTTATATTAATGTCAAGCAAAATGGTTCAGATATAGTAAACAATTCAAATTTTCAAATATTGATTATTTAACTACCCTGAAATTATTTATATGTAAAAATAAAAAAAGATTCTTTATTATCATGAAAAACTAATATAATATTCCCATTTTGAATTCAATCTTCAAGGTCAATTTAAAATAATCTATTTTTCTTTTGTTTGCTTTAAGTAAAAATACCCTTAAATTAATTTATTTAAGATAAATAAAAACACATTATTATTAATAAAAGATTGAGCTATTAAAAATTCAAAAATTAGTCAGTAGTTAACAATTATAATTTTTTATAAAAACAAAACAAATATATATATATAAGTAAATATATATATTTATAACCTAAAAAAAAGAGATACCTATTTAGAACTAAGTCGCTAGAGCCATTATATAAAAAAATTCAAATTAAAAAAATCACTCATCAGTAAAGTACCCACATGCTAATTCCCTCCCACTCCACCCCCCTCACCCCCCAAACTTAAAATAATCTTACAGCTTTATTGGTCAAGTTCTTGTCAAACACTCTCCAGATATACATATTAAGCAAAATTGTAATAAAGATTTTCAAAATAATTAGAATTTTCAAATAATTACTTATCAGTAAACACCCATTTATACAATTTTTACCAAAAACCAAGTATAGAGGGTTGTTGGTCATGTAAAACATCCACAAGATACCCTTTGAAACCAAATCATCGGGGCAGTTCGAAAAATACATGCGATTTTTGAAAAACCTTCTATACATTAGGTTTTACCCAATAAACAAAAGTATACAGTGTTTTTTATATAACATATTATCTTCAGATAAATATTTCAAACAAAATCGTTAGAGCTATTTTCGAAATATTTTGAATTTTCAGAAACTTACCATCAGTAAACTACCCTTCAATGAATTTTTGCCCAAAAACCTTATTCATTGTTATTTGTCATGTCAAACAAAACTTAGATATGCATTTTAAATAATATCATTGGAGAAATCTTTGAAAAATTTGGAATTAGAAAGAATCAGTAAACTACCATTAATTAAAGAGCTAAGGTAAAAAATAATAATTTAAAGTTCAAGTAGTTAGGGCCAAGGACACTGACACACTTTCTTTCTTTCCTCATTGATCTGTGGTTAAGTTATTAACACACTAAGCTGTTAAATTAGGACATAGATAATGATATCCAATAAATCAGTAATTAAATGTAAACAAAATTTAATCAACATAATGTAAGTAAAATACATTTCTCTAAAAATTAACAACAAAAAAACTCCTCCAGTTACTTGGCCAAAATATTTCTATAAGTCCAGAAAGAAATATACTCACTATCCAGTCCCTTATTTTTATATTTTACAAATTCATATTTTAATCGTTATTTCAACCTTACACAGAATAAATTATGGTAATCAGGGACTGTCTGATCAGTCTTTAAATAGTAAATATATGTCTTGACGTCAAAATACTCTTAGATTTAATTTGTTTAGCTATAGCTTCCAATTCACTAATTTTACCGTAAATAATTTTAAACTTTTCCACAGACAACCACATAGAAACATCCCGTACTTGTGACTTAAGCTCATGCCACAACAACAATGGGTTTTTACTTTGGTACCGCACATATGTTCTGAATAAAAACTGCCAATATTTCTGATAATTAATTTGTTATGTTCATTCTTTAACGATTGTGTGTTGAGCCTCCAATACGTCTGTCTACGCTTTTTTGCATCAACTTTCAGCATATAAATACACCCAGAGTATTCAGGAAATGATGGGACGATTTTTGGTTGTATAACAGAATAAATCAAAGTAGGCTATACATAAATGAGGTCTAACCTTGAAGAGGTACATTTTTATGAACACTCATATAATATGTGAAATCTCTTTCATCAAGATGAGAGTTTTTACATACATCAAACAATAATTGATTCAATGAAACTAGACGCCGAAGAAATTGGCTAATCACTAGTCTGGTATCATTACAATTAATTTGATATTCTGGTAGAGGAGTTACTTTCCAATAACCGGCCAGAAATACATGGTCTAATATGCCAAGGCGCTGTAAGTATTGTGTCAAAATTCCGACCACAAAAATAGCATAAACATTATCTTGAGGCATTGATAAGATTACATATTTTACCATGTATTCTTAATACTATAACATGTACCTATCCTGGTTCTAGTCCAGTGTGTCTTATAGCCTCATGGTCTAGCGATGATCTAATTGCATTTAGTAGTTTTAATTGAAGGGGCGAACAAAGGTAGAATCTGTAAGGGAATATGACATAGGTGGTGAGCTCAAGTTATTTTCCTGTACACACAATATGTCTGTTCTTACATGTTTTGAGTAAATAGAAAGTATATATTGTCTTCCAACATTTTAGTCCTCTTAGTAGTGTGTAGGCCCTATGAGAACCCCACTTCCTATGACGAGTCTAAACACTCACATCCTGTTTGAGTACCGTTTCAATTGACCGACATCGCTCATGAAAGCGCTGTGATTTCCCCCGCCAATTTTGACCTGCTTTTCACATCCGGTTAATTCCTCCACTAACACCCCCCTCCCACAAGGTTATTTTCCGTGAGCAGTGTATTGTGATGTCAATTAACCTTCTTTCCACATCCGGTTAATTCTCCTCCCTCGAGACCATGCTACCCGACAGAGGCCACCGCAGTGGCTCATGGGTTTATGATTTTAATGTGTGCCCCAATCGTTTTGGGTAGGGGGGAGCGTGCAGTCTCGGGCACTCCTCCCACGACATGTTGGTCTGTGAGAAAGAGGGGAGTATCATCTCTCTGCAATTGTCTAACATAAAGTGTAAGCTATTGGCAATTACTAGCTGTGATTTTCATTGACCCCCTTTCCACATCAGGGGTCCTACTAGGTGGTTGAACATACTGGCTGGCACAGATTAAGTACGGCTCTGTGAGTTCTTCCCTGGGGGGCCCTTATCATTACTCGGTCTGGGTGGTAAGACTAATTTATTCCCCGCACCATGGCTCATGATTTTAATGTGTGCCCGTTGGTGCAGTGTATAATGTTGTCAATTCGAGTCTGATTACTAATGAATGAAGAAACTATTGAAGAGAGCATTTGCTGTTAATTTTCCGGGGCCCTAGGGCACTCATTACATGTTCAATACCCGTCAGCTTCCTAATTATTACGTCAAGAGTGCTATGCTAAGTGCCATTAACGATTTGATTTTTATCTACGGTGAAGGAAACCTATAGTAGGATTTTGACCGAGAAGCACAATTACTTCAAGAGTCATGTGTGAATATTCTAATTTGTTCCTCCTACCAAACATCTTAAATATATTCATACGGCAAGTCCTTTATCTTAAAGATACGGAGAAGAAAGTTTGTATTTTGAACTATTATTCCTAAGGCAGTGCAGATTGGGAAAAAAATATAAGTTTGTATTTGTTCTTTCTGCCAAACAAATTAAATATATTCATACCTCAATTCAGGGAGATACTGGCTGCCGGTAAAGAACTCGTGTGATATTGGAAGAGTATCAAAATTAATTCACTAATAAAGTGTTACCTATGCTGATTATGAGGTAATAGAAATAATACCAAACAAATTTTATATATTCATAGGTCAAGTCTGTCTGTCAAGTCAAGATACTGACAGCTAGTAAAGGACTCGCATGATCTGCAGATGATCAGTCTGCTCTCCTTAGCAGAATCATACTATAGTTATGTTCTTCCTACCAAACAACTTAAATATATTCATACGTCAAGTCCGTGATCTGACCATAAAGTTTGTATTTTTAAACTACTCTTCCTACCAGAATCATACAATAGTTCTGTTTCATGGTCAATGTTGATTGCAAAATAAAATACAAGAATGTATTTTCTCTTTCTACCAAACAAATTAAATATATTCATACGTCAAGTCAGGGAGATACTGACCGCCAGTAAAATACTCATGTGAGCTGCAGATGATCAATGTTGATGTATGAGAGCCATACATAGCATAGCGTGAGGAAGTTCACACGCAATTTCGTGTAAAAAAATCACCCTTAGTGCCACCAGCTGAGGTTCAAACAATGCTCTCCTCGTTCTCAGCAGACGATCCGAACACGAGAGTTACAGTACGCCTCAGAGGAGATTCGAATCACGACCTCCACCTACATAACCAGGGTGACCTGGCGGTCTAGGGGTAAGGTGTCAGACTTCTGTGCTGGCGGCCGGGGTTCAATCCTCGGTCGCGGCAAAGATTTATCTGATTACCAAACCCTTCCTTCACCTCTGACAAGACATTTTGTGAATGTGGGGAATGCCAGGCCTCCACAGTGGTTCGGATTCCACGTTAAACTGTAGGTCCTCCATTTCATCTCACAATCACCCTACCATTACACATTAGCGTAAGTGCGTATAACCCAAATGGGTAGTAAGACACGGTGCTAATAATAATACATAACCAGATGAGTTACAAGCACCCTTTCTGGTTAAACGTCTATATATTAATTAAGAAATGTTCCACCAGCAGGGATTCCATTCACACCTCCCTCGCCAGAATTATATGATGGAGTGACCACAAAGATTCGAACCTCTACATATGTCACGGTTATTGCGCTGTGACAGTACGCAACGATGATCAAGACACGATTAATCAAGTAACGATACATTACATCTGATTTATTAACGAAGCAAAATTAAATTTTATTATTAACCAATAGGATGCGAGAAAATATGTAGGTGAGGCAAAATAAAATAAAGGATTTGGTTGGTCGATCATATTTTCCGTTTTATATAATTAAATCAGGTAGAAAGTGTATCCGCATTTGCTTGGGGTGAGAAAATCAATCTCAGTACACCACTATTTGATCTGTTTTTTGTCTAACTGACCCACCAAGTTATAATGTCTACCTCAAATTCTGACTAGTTAGTTTGCTTGTTGGAAAAGTATAAAAATTTATTCACTAATAGATTGTTATCTTTCCTGATTACGAAGTAATAGAAACTATACCAAACAAATTAAATATATCCATACGTCAAGTCAGTGAGCTACTGACCGCTGGTAAAGGACTTATGTGACCTGCAGCTGTTGTCTTCTCTTCCTGACAGAATCATACTATAATCCAGTTCTTTCTACCAAACATATTAAATACATTAATACGTTAAGTCGGTGATTCGTAACAGTCACTTTTGATAGATAACTGATATTAAGGCAGAGACTAATAGCCTGACACACCACATTAAATACATTAATCACCTTAAAGGGTATAAATACTGTTGGGAAAAGTAATTCAATTTAATGATCGTGTGTGTATATTAATCCAACATCACTCTGCAAAAAAAAAAAAAAATGGACCCACAATCAACTATAATGGTAAGATATATATTTTTTTGATCGACACTACCTGTTTTATTGTTGATACCCAAGGAGAAAGTAAAAAAATGAACTAATTTTTAGTTTTAGATAGCAAATTCACGCACAAGATCTAACATCATTTTTATTTTTCAATTGTAACTGTTGTAATGGGAGAATACAAGCCTATTCGTAAATTCCAATTCCCAACTTATATGTAATAAATAATATATTTAGCATAAATTAAATTGATCAAGACACTAATTAAGTACAATCCTAACGGTCCAAAGTATACTCCATTTACCTTAACAGATTGCCTAATAGTGCATTCTTATAAGCTTCGTAATAGTGGAACCATGCAAGGTATACCTACTACCTTTCAGGGTAAGCCAAAAGTAATAACCATCCGTGTCAATATACACATGGGCTGGTACATCAAGATCACCTGGTTTGGTGAGCCAGTGATCAAAAGGTAAGGGTTAAAATCCCGGACTGGTGTATAGAGGGGATTTTTCACAATAGGTTTAACTCTTCCTCCACGCAAATGTGGATAAATAATTTCTCTAAATTATATCTTCATGATCCATACCTCATTAGTGTAAATATTAATATGGCATGAACGAATACTAAGAAGCAGTTTACAAAAAACTTACCCCATAAATGTTTATATTAATACCATGGAAGATAATTTGGAGGGTAAGGGGAGTAGCCCATATATTATAAAGTCTGTTCAGCGTAGGAATTGTTTTCTGAAAGGCCTTTCTCCCTACAAGAAATCTATTATATAGTAGGATATTGGTCAAAAAAATAACCTTTCAGAGAGTAATTCTTACCGTGAATGGAGTATATATTAAATATGTGTGTAAATAACCTGGTCTCACATCTCTTTATTGATATAATATTTTCTTAATAGATTATACATCTTTCGTTGATATCAAATATGGGCTTAAAGTGTATAATATACAGTAGGTGTAACTTGTTTTAATCTTGAGAAAAAACAACAATGTTATTGCTGCTTAGTTATTTATAAACCCGAAAATCTATTAACACATTTTTTATATATCATAAAAATTATATTATTTTGTGGGTCACCTCTTTGAAAGCGGGTCTAATTCTATAAATTTTACTTATTGAATTGTGTTTTACTTTTGAAACACAGTATTATACATAGAAGCTATTATAAATTTCTAGTAACATTGGCACGAAGACTGGGCAGCTGGAAATACATAATTATATTTCAATAAACAAATCAAGACCTGTCTATTATGTTTCAAAATATGTTTCCTCCAGTTAAGATTAGTGCTTTTAGAGAGAGTTTTTCCAATAGAGAAACTAAAACTTCCATAAGCGTTAGTAAAATTATTGTTGTAGCTTTAAGAATGCAAAGTATGTCTGAAAGCGTTTATTTCCAAAATTGTTGACACCTTGGTATAAATTAGTGGTTTTAAGAAAAAACAACTTAAGCTAGAGCCAGGCCCACCAGTTGCTCAAACCGGTCCTGGTACCAGGGGAAAATCTCGGGGACCCCTCTCTTTGTAATATTAAACTTCAGTGCCAGCGAAAGCTTATTTTTCTAGGGAGCAGTTAGAAAAAAGAAATATTTTTGAGGGGCTTATAATCCCTCCATCGTCAAATGTCCAGAAAATATTTACAGTGGTCCTTGTCTGATTAAAAAAAACCTCCTATCTAAGCCTCTTGGAATGGTCATTTTTCATAAACCTTTTTAAATCTGAAGTTACTTATAGAGGATATCACTCAAATCATTTTGAAAATTAGACTGATGTAGAAGATATTTAGATTGTTTCTTCTCCAGAAATTTTTTGGAACTTAGATGGTCCTAATACTAAAAGCTATTTTAAACGTCCCTCTTCTGCAAATTTTTGAAAATTGAATGTTCCTAGAAGCTATTTTTAGTGGTTGTCTCGGGTCTTCTCTTGACAAATTTTTGAAAACTAGATTCTTATAAAAATTATTTGGAGTGGCCTAAATGCAGAATTTTTGTATGTCTAAATGTTCCTAGAATTTATTTAAAGTGGTCTTAGCCTAGGGCTAGATGCCTTTTATAAAGGCTATCTAAAGTGATCTTTTTCCAACCAATAATTTAAAATTTTATTACTTTACAATTTATTTGGAATGTTCTCGACTAAAAAGTCATTTAAAATTAAACTATTCTTGAAGCTTTTCAGAATGGGATTATTCAGCCAAATATTGAAAAATAGGATGTTCTTGGAAGCTATTTAGAACTTTTTTGCTTCAACAATTTTAATGATTGGGTCCCTTTAGAATCTATTAAGTGTGGTCTTCTCCCAACAAATTATTGAACATTGGATGGCTCTAGAACATATTATTTGAAGTTTTATACAAATCCATTTTCAGCTTCATATTTAATGATATCAGAGGGCGTTGAGTTAAATCTAAAAGAGGCAAGTTTATTCTATGTGAAGAGAGTTTATTCAAGTCTAGGGGTGACAAGTCATTTACAGAGGGGAAAACCCCCCTCCGGTTTCTAAGCCAATGCTTGACTTTGGACTCTGACTTTTTTTTTAATCTTTGTTGTCACTTTTACACACACAAAAAAGACAACTAGCAAAAATTAATACATAAATTAACTGAACACTGAAATGTTACGCGCACGATGAAGGACTTAAACTGAAATTGATTTATTGTCCGACCTCCTTTTTCTGAAAAATTTAGTTTCAGTACAAAAACAATAGACTACGTCGAAACTTTCAAACACTTCGAAACGAAGGAAAAGAAATTAATGATACAATAATGAGTGATAAATGTAATTAAGTTCATCTATTTGATACCCTGGCTTGTAACCTGGACATATACCTACTGTTCTTTAGTATGGATAAGAATTTTATTGTTTGCCATTCATATTCTAATTTGTATTTTTTCCATCTACTACATTTTTTAAACTTGTGAATCTAGATATCGGGCCAGGGCCGGGTACTATGGTACTACCTATAGTCAAGTCCCACCTACCTCCTTGTAGTGGACCTGATTGGAGCTATCAATGTGAGTCTTTATAATCCTACTAATAACTAGTTTAGTTTAAATAGGATTATTAATATTTTATATTTGAGTTACACTCACAGAAAAAACAAAGAAGATGTCTTAACATGATAGTTCTTCGTTTATAACAGAAAAAAAAAGTAAGATCCATATTATCTTTTCTAACAGTACCTACTAGAATGACAACCAAAGTATTTCTGGCAGTATCCAGGTTACTGTGCGAAATGCTTTTGTATCTTCAGCATTGAAGTAGAAAGGGGGAAAGGACTAGAAGACCAACTTACCCCTTTCTTGTAGTTTAGAGAAATAAACATTAACATTAGCTATAAAGCAATAAAATAAATCAAGTTGGGGAAAACATTATGGAAGTAAAGAGTAGGGGGAACCAGGGAGGGAATGAATGAGGGGAAAAGAGTCTATACAAGAGATGCTGGAAGAGGATGTTTATAGTAATGCTTTAGAGAGAAAACACAATATGTCCAAAACGAATAAGCTCTATGGTCTAAGACATTTGTTCTATTATTTTTTGCTAACATGTATAAAGTAATTATGGTGTGACAGAGCTAATAGACATTGAAGAGGTAAAGGATAAATGCGTGAGAGGAAGTCTGTAGGAATACAACAGAGTTCACAATTTCAAACACACTTAGCTTTGAGTTTTTGATTTTAAACTAAGAAGTGGTACCGGAACCGGTACTGATGAATTCTCAAAAGTTAAAATTTCAAAATTCTATATATTTTTTAAAACTTTTCACTTTATATAATGATATTGATCACGTTTAAACTAATAAATTTTAATGTCATTCATGTTAATATTTTGACTGTTATTGAGTTTTCAGTGAATCTTCTATGAACTGAATGATTATGAATTAAAGCTTGATAAATTTAAAATATAGGTACTTTGAAATATGCTTTGCTTTTTCGGGTGGGTATTGCTTTTTTGTTTTAAGTAAGTTGTAACAAGCAAGATTTTCACAAATGTTTTGTAGCTTTTCAATAAAATTGCATCTAAATTATTACCGGTTTACTATTCATAAAATTTCCAACCATTCCTAAGATTATAACAGTCATGACTGTTTTAAAATCAGAAGGTTTGAATATATGCTTTAATAAATCTTGTTCTGTATAGAAAGGCACGTTATCCAGGTGATCAAATTCATGTTTTCCTTTTTGCTGGTGATAGGTAGGCTATGGCTCAAATCCCTTCCTGGTGTTTTGAAAGTTCTTTTTCCTTGAAGTTTTACAATATGTAGGTACAGTCCCCATACATGCTATAAATTCTTCTTTACTCCACAATTGTAAATATGAAAATAGCTCGGGGGTGCTCAGTACAAATTCAAGTAAATCTGATCAGTAAAATCTTAAAGTCTCAGATTATTAAATATCCATATTCAAATGATTATTTTGAAAGGCTACCGAGTATTTTGGTTTGACACTCTCGTGAAAATCAAATTATGTGGAGAGATAATTTGACATTGAAATATTTTATATTTAAATACAGCGTGGTTCCTATTTATAATTCTTTTTATAGTTTTTATAAGTGACTATTAAAATAGTTTACACAAATTATTGAGGTGAAAAAGGTACAATTAATACAAACTGTATGAGCGTTTAGAAGTCACAGCCATTTGCTTTAGTGTAAATAGAATTGTGTTAGTCTTTGTCACTGAGTTGAAATTTTGGTCGCTGACAGACTACCGTCGGTCTTGGAATTATTATAAATAAGTTTAACCTACTTTCAAACAATAATGGGTTTTTATTTTACATGCCTATTTGGGTTAGCCGTAATTCACAATGATTTTTCTAACCGACCGTAAGAGAGGAAGGTAAGTTTTAAGGAAATTCACCCAAATTTGATTAAAGAAGGGGTGTTTAAGCTCCAAATTCGGGAAAACCACTCTAAATGCACTCAACCAGAATTTTAACTCTGACCTTGTCAATGGAAATCTTGTCTATATGATCTTGATTTTAAAATAATGTACAATCAAACCCATTTATAAACAGAAAAAAGAAATAAACACATGTTGAAACACATTAACAATTTGGTGTAAAATAAGTAAAAAATTATATATTTTTTTAAAT
Source organism: Timema shepardi (assembly GCA_902151425.1). NCBI lineage: Eukaryota > Metazoa > Arthropoda > Insecta > Phasmatodea > Timematidae > Timema > Timema shepardi. Next base: position 278,851 of record CABFVX010000222.1, on the reverse strand, counting down.
TGGGTCTTAGTCGTAATTATTGAATGTAACATAAACTAAAATTATAATATATTTTCCAACAACATTATTTCCAGTCAACTATCATGGTTAATGCATTTAATTACTCATAAGACTTCAATATGTTTGAAATATGTTTTTATTGAATTATATTTGATATTATACATAAAATTACAACTGCCATACGCCTATAGCCCAAACGGGTAGTAAGATGTAACACTAAGTATTATTAATATTATTATTGCAATTGCCATAGTTATCATTGTACATTTGTGTATAGGTGACTATACATAAGATACATTGAATATGTTTTATAATTGTAATGACTAATGAGTAATATATACATATATCATTATTAATTTATTAGCATTAGCTCGCATCTTAGCTCACAGTAAACAATACATAAATCATTCTCTAACTTCAAATGCTATAAAAGAGTGAAACTTAGTAGAGAGCAGTGTTTTGCATGCTCACAAAGATTCACTAACAAACACGGTCTTGCCTCCATGCCCCTTTCTCAACATCCCAACTCATATCACGTGCCATCTTATGTACCCGCAATAACAGCCACGATGAATGTTCACTGCTTACTACTGGTTTTCTCAACACTACCTCACTCTCTGATGAGTTAGCTATATGTTATAAGTATTCTGAAAAATAATGAGTACACAAGAATACTTTAAGAGATAACTAGCAACAAAAAATGGACGGACATACAAACATTCTAAAGATGGATTATTTGTTATTCTTATCATTTATCATATTCATAAGAAAATAAATACTCCACAAAAATTTGAATTCACAGACAAACTAACTGATATACTCGTTTTTCATACTGTGAATCTATAAAGTAACGTTCATTTATGTTACATAAAAATAAACTAAGGGAAGGTTACCGGATCTTAAATTATGTTTATATATTAATCCTTTATTGTATTTTAAAGTTGTGCTAAAAAAAAGGAGTAGGCTGACAAAAACACAATGTAAAAATAGATATATGATTTTATCATGTATTAAAAGCTCTGCAAAATAATTGAAATCTTTACTTTTTGATCTAGTAAAAAATGAAAAAAGAATGGCACATAATACATAATTTTTGTTAAAAAGTAAAAACAATTGAAAATTATATAATTCTGTAACATTTTATAGTTTACAATTTAGAAAAGGAATGACTAATTTTCAACCTTTCTGGCATAGGTAATTGATTATATAAAATCCACCATATCAATTTTTTGTTATAGAAAACATTAGCTTTATAACAAAATACATGCCAAATTTTACATTTCTATGATATGTAGAATTGGTATAATAATTTATGTGGACGGATGGATATCAAAACTATATCAAATACATAGAAAAATTGCTAAGTTTGCTAGTAACGATCAGAATATTTTATGTGAAAATAAAATTCATTGTTATAGAAAATAATTAGATAAAAGAGCATACACATTTTAACAAAGAGCATAGATTTGTACTAAAAGTTACCTGCAAAATATCAATTTTATGCCACAACTAAAAAAAGTTTTTTCTAACTGTTTGTTAAATTAGAATTTCCCTATTTCTTGGATCCAGATTTCAAATATATAATATTCATTATTTTATTATTAGCCCTATATAGAGTGGTATCAGCGGATTCGTGAGAATGTTGTAAAAAAAATGTGTACCCTACTCGGGGTAGTGAGTTAAATTAGTCGTTATAGATGGAGAAACAATTTGAGACGGGCCAAATGATCTATAGGAAAATGGAGATTTCAAATTTCAAGATTCTTTTGGAGAAGGGTCATCTTAATCTACTTAGAGCCCAGCTGAAACTAAATATGCAAGTGAGAAATATGGCCCTGTATAATAAAGCGCTTGCTGCATAGCCTGTATCATTTGTGCACGATACTATAGTTTAACTTGATCTGGGAGTTTATTGAACATAGGAAACATAGACAAAAGGAATAATTTGTTATAATCCTATTCATTTGATGAAACAGCTTGACCATTATATCTTTCCAATTAGTTGACCACTTCAACTCCGATTTCCCCCCACATTTTTGTTTATACATCACCGATTCAAAAGTCGGCAATTTTAACCTTATATAAAGCTGGACGCTTTTTTATTTCTCTAGTAAATAGTTTAATGTCAAATATTTTTTCTTCATATTGTCAATTTCTTTAAACATACACTCCAATTTGAGACCAATAATCCAACGTCTGAATATAGTGACCACCTGGCAGTGATTATTTCTCAAGGTTGGCGATTAGGTTGCTGTCAATAGGCATTGTGGCATGGTATGACCACCCACATATGTAATAAAACGCTACGTGCTGGCTACCAGGTCACGGCGTTTATGTTGCGGTGACCAATTCTCAAATATGGCCGTAGCCGTCTGTGTGTATGTTTCTTTTTTGTGGAATAGCTAACATAAAAATGCTTTACAAACGAGAGCGTCTAAAGCCTGGGTCATACGGGGCTAGTTTACTGGCTACTAGTAAAAGCTGTATTTACTGTTTATAGTAATGCTTTAGAGAGAAAACACAATATGTCCAAAACGAATAAGCTCTATGGTCTAAGACATTTGTTCTATTATTTTTTTGCTCACATGTATAAAGTAAATATGGTGTGACAGAGCTAATAGACATTGAAGAAGTAAAGGATAAATGCGTGAGAGGAAGTCTGTAGGAATACAACAACATTCACAATTTCAAACACACTATGCTTTGAGGTTTAGATTTTAAACTAAGAAGTGGTACAGGAACTGGTACTGATGAATTCTTGAAAATTAAAATTTCAAAATTCTATATATTTTTTAAACTTTTCACCATATATAATCATATTGATCACGTTTAAACTAATAAATTTTAATGTCATTCATGATAATATTTTGACTGTTATTGAGTTTTCAGTGAGTCTTCTATGAACTTGAAATCTCCAATTAGGCAACGTCGTTACCACACACCTCTGAATAGTGGATTCATATTTATATGGCACCAATTTAATTTCCCCGGCAAAATAGCATTGGCTTTAGGGAGCGTTCAAGTATTACGTAAGCACCTTAGGGTCACAGTCACGACTGTTTTAAAATCAGAAGGTTTGAATATATGCTTTAATAAATCCCTTTCTGTATAGAAAGGCACGTTATCCAGGTGATCAAATTCATGTTTTCCTTTTTGCTGGTGATAGGTAGGCTATGGCTCAAATCCCTTCCTGGTGTTTTAAGAGTTATTTTTCCTTGAAGTTTTACAATATGTAGGTACAGTCCCTATACATGCTATACATTCTTCTTTGCTCACAATTGTAAATATGCAAATAGCTCGGGGGTGGTCAGTACAAATTTAAGTAAATCTGATCAGTAAAATCTTAAAGTCTCAGATTATTAAATTCCCATATTCAAATGATTATATTGAAAGGCTACCGAGTATTTTGGTTTGACACTCTCGTGAAAATCAAATTATGTGGAGAGATAAATTGATATTGAAATATGTTATATTTAAATACAGCGTGGTTCCTATTTATAATTATTTTTATAGTTTTTATAAGTGACTATTAAAATAGTTTACATTAATTATTGAAGTTAAAAAGGTAAAAATAATACAAAATGTATGGGCGTTTAGAGGTCACAGCCATTTGCTTTAGTGTAAATAGAATTGTGGTAGTCTTTGTCACTGAGTTGAAGTTCTTGTTGCTGACAGACTACCGCCGGTCTTGGAATTATTATAAATAAGTGTAACCTACTTTCAAACAATAATTGGTTTTTATTTTACGTACCTATTTGGGTTAGCCATAATTCACAATGATTATTATAACCGACCGGAAGAGAGGAAGGTAAGTTTTAAGAAAATTCACCCAAATTGGTTTAAAGAGGGGGTGTTTAAGCTCCAAATTCGGGAAAACCACCCTAAATGCACTCAACCAGAATTTTAACCCTGACCTTGTCAATGGAACTCTTGTCTATATGATCTTGATTTTAAAATAATGTACAATCAAACCCATTTCTAAACAGAAAAAGAAATAAATACATGTTGAAACATATTAACAGTTTCTTGTAAAATAAGTAAAAAATTATATATTTTTTGAAATTGGCCCTTAACCGTAATTATTGAATGTAACATAAACTAAAATTATAATGTTTTTTTCCAACAACATTATTTCCAGTCAACTATCATGGTTAATGCTTTTAATTATTCATAAGACTTATATATGTTTGAAATATGTTTTTATTAAATTATCTTTGATATTATACAAGAAATTACAACTGCCATAAGCGTATAGCCCGAACGGGTAGTAAGATATAACGCTAAGAATTATTATTATTATTATTATTATAATTATTATTATTATTACAACTGCCATAGTTATCATTGCACATTTGTGTATAGGTGACTATACATAAGATAAATTGAATATGTTTTCTAATTGTAATGACTAATGAGTAATATATATATATATATATATATACATACATCATTATTAATTTATTAGCATTCGCTCGCAGTAAACAATACATAAATCATTCTCTAACTTCAAATGCTAGAAAGATCGAACACCTCATTGCCTAGTCACTCCGGAGATCAAGATCGAGATCGACATCGAGAGTCGAGTGGATCGAGGTGTGTGTGCATGGTGTTTTTCAACCGACGGTTACAGTTTTTCCGTAGCCTTTTTAAGGCCGAAGTTGAGTGATTTTCCGTGGATTACCAATGATCTTTTACCGCTCTGTGTTTTGAACCATTAAATTCAAATCTTCTGTTTTTAACGTCAAATCTTTCGGCCCCTTTCAGGACCAATATTTCTATATTACGAGTGCCCGCTCAACGAACGATTTTTAGTGTCGTCGTGAACGGCCAGTGAACGGTCGACCAACCGGTCGAACCCAATATCGAGTGGAAGAGCAACAGCTAAACCCTCGAAATATTAAAATGTCTACTGGATCTGAAGTTGACGTCACCGGGGATGAATAAGAAGAAGACACCATATCAGAAAAGTCCCAGGATGGGAACATGGACACGCCACTCACAGGAAAAGGTACCATGGAGGTACAACATGAACAAACGCGTAATACAGCAGGTAATCAGCATCAATCTGTTTTAAGCTTTGAACCTGCCTCAACTCAAAAACGGAAACACAGGACCAAACCGGGATTTGATGTTCCAGTCCCAAAGGCGATTAAGGTAACAAATAAATTCACCACATTAGCTAGTGGGCAAGTCACCGATGACCAAGAGGGCACCGCTATGGAGTCGATATACGACTCCCAGTGTGAAGAGACTTCAACCAAAAAGGTAAAGACACCACAGATAGTGATTCCGAACGCGACAGAATATAAAAACATAATCAAACTCCTAAAGCAGAATTTAAAAGAGGAATACAAACTCTACTGCATTGCACAGGGGATTAAAATAATTACTAGCTCCCTAAGAGACTACTCCACACACTTAAAGATTCTAAAGGAAGCTTCATTAGAACACTACACATACATGTTACAGAAAGATAAACCCTTTAAAGTAGTGATCAAGGGCCTACACTCTACCATGCCATGTGATTCCTTAAGTTTGGAGCTCACCGAAATGTTTTCTAAGCCCATAAACGTGAGACAACTGTTTACCAAATCTTCCACACAAATAGCGACACCTAGGCCACTACCTATCTTTGTTTGCACGCTGGAAAAAAACCAGTCCCTCGCAAAGATCTATGAAGTACGGGCCATAAATCACACCATTGTCAAGGTGGAAGAGTACCAAAAATCGGTGAGCACCATACTTCAATGCCACCGATGTCAACGATTTGGTCACTCCAAAAACTATTGCTCTCAAACCCCTCAGTGCGTCAAGTGCCTCGGGGAACATTTAACAACAGCATGCACCAAGAAAGACAGAGCCATGCCGGCACGCTGCGTAAACTGCAAGGGAGAGCACGCGGCAAACTACAGGAACTGCCCCGTGTTTGTCAGAGAAATAGAAAGACCAAACAAACAATTGGAAAAATCTACCCAAGTTTTACATAAGCAAACGGAACAAACTGCTCCAACCAGTCAGATCACACAGTGACTTAGGAGAAACACCACACCAACGGTAACGCACGCTCCCGCGGCCAAGCAGATGACATACGCAGCAGCCGTTGTCAACCTCTCCCCAAAACCTAGCGAAACCTATTACAATACAAACGAGACTTCCGACCTAAGAGCCCTCATTCAAATATTCAAAGACATTAATCTCTCTGGCCTCCTTGCACATCTCAAAACGTACATGAGCAGGCTGAGAAACGCCCCAGACAAAACCACAAAGGCCCTAATTTTATTATAAGCCGTCACCGAATACTACTGTGATGGCAATTAATCAAACACGTCACCCAGACGACTACATGGACGTAATGTTCTGGAACGCCAATGGCATCCTTCAACAGGCCCACGAACTGGAACTGTTATTGCAAACGTACTGTGTAGACATAGCTCTAATTTGCGAGACGCGTTTATCACCAATTAAACGTTTGAGTTTGTACGGATACGACACATACAGGACTGATAGGCCTACCGGAAGGGGCGGGGGAACGGCTGTACTAGTCAAGAAAAACCTCAATCATTACCACACAGTCATACCAGGTACGGGTGACATAGAAACAACTTCAGTGATAGTTCCCATACCACGGAGAGAGATCATGTTTAGTGCCGTACATAGGAGCCCTTTGGTCCCATTTACATCCCAAGACCTAAACACGCTGACGGGAAGGATAAATTTCTTCTTCGCGTGAGACCTAAACTGCAAAAACACTCATTTAAACAACCGAATATCCAACCAAGCTGGCCGCACCTTGTCAGATCATGTGGCCTGCAGGGCTATTATGACCATTCGACGCAAAGTTAGTTGCTACCGCTAGTTAGCTTCACTTTAGAGGAAAAGATAGCGTTTGGGTTATTATGACCACCACACTTTGTATCGTCCGCTAGTTTTAGCTTCGACTTTGCTTCTAGCGTTAACGCACAGAATAAAATCAGTTTGCGTCAACAGTTGGCAACACTTTTCCAAAGAATATTACCTTTTAAGAAGTTAGAGGCTAGAAATAAGTTACATTTATTTCAAGAATGCTGGTATTCATGACTGGACATTATTCATTTATTTCTATTTTCCCAAACAGCTGATTACAAGTCACATTATTTTCAAGAAAGATTTAACCTAGCTTAATTTAATAAATCTCTCGCATAATTTTGTTTTCTTACGATTTGAAATGAAAAAATACTAAGCTTACATTATTCAATACACATAACTTATTGTAGTCAAAAAATCATGTGAACTATGCATTAAAATAGTAATATCACGGGGAAATGAATAAATTAATATGAAAAGTTGGCTAATAAAGAAACTTTTTTTTTGTAAGATGTATGCTTTACAACACAATGCTTTATTCTTCATTTATTCATGTTGATACTGGAACAAGTGTGTTTTATTCCATTAATTTAAAATAATTTCAACAGTTTATAATGTACACTTCTCCTTATATTTAGGCCTAATTTAATTAAAATAACTTTAATTTACAACAAAACAAATATACGCCTTATAAAACTTTGTTTCAAAAACAACATTTATCACACAGTAGATTAATATTTTGTATTTTGGCTTTCTTAGTAGGCCTATTGTAAAACCGTTCTCGATTTTGTCAAGCCAAAAATTGAACGTTCAAAGATATAGGCCTACAGTAAGGTGTTTTAAATTTTATGTTGTTTGATTGAGTTGATATTAGATAAAGATAACTTCCTATCTATACAGTACTCCACTTGAACATATATAGGCCGACTTTGTGCTAATTTTATTAATTTACAGTGTTGAAAAGGTTCTCATGTTTGAGATTGAATCAAATATGCGGTGTTAAGATCTTAGAAAATAAAACTAATTATTTAAAGTTGATGAAAGCGTTCAAAATCTCCCAAAAATTGTTTTCACACTGAATATTTTCGACAACTTAATGTCAGTCGTCCTACTAAGTTAACAAAAAAAGTAAACGAAAGGGTGGTTTGGATGGCTAAAAAAAGTAATATACATCTTTTAATTAAAAGGAATTATTGAGACTTTAGTTAAGTGATTAAGAATATAAGGATATTATATTTCTTTATAATGAGTTGTTTGCAATTTATTCACTTCAGTATAACTAGGCCTAACAACTAATTATTGATTTCAGATAAATTTAGTAAACCTTTTATGATTAAAAACCTTAGGCCTAAGCCATACCACATGTAAACATTAAGCTATGGCCTATTTTGGTTTTTCCAGTCTTGGTTGCATTATTCCATAGGCCTACAACTCACATTAATGTGGATAGTAGCTACTACTATATGTACGATTCAGTTTAAATAGGATTACATTATTAAAGTTTTGTTGAGGCTTCTTGAACAAATTAGTCCTGCATTTTTATTACCTTGTCAACAGAATGATAAGTGTGTTGATGGTGACTAATAATGCAATTTGATAGTGTTATGTTTCAAAGAAAATATTATTTTAGCATTCAGTATAAGCGTACTATCCCTACATTATGATATAGGCCTATTTAAAGTTAGATTTATGTGAAAAACACACAACAACGTTTTGGGATTATTATATTGGGCTAATGCGATGGCAAGTTTAAATAATGTAACACAAAACACCTAATAAATTACAAAAACTAGCAAACATAACCTCATAACGCAAACCAAAGGACAAGTAAAATGTCTGCGCAACTTAGCGTCACGCAACTAGGAAAATATTTGCGCTCGCAAGGACTTTGCTTTCGCAAAGTGGTCGGCCATAATAACTTTTGACGCAAAGTCTAGCGTCTCTCTGCTAACGGTCGCAAATTCGTTTTGCGTCGTGGTCATAATAACCCTGCTGGAATAACTACGTAGTATTGGCACCGGAGGAACCAACGTTCTACCCCTCCAACTACAGAAATCTTCCGGATGTGCTAAATGTCATACTTACGGACTTCAATCAACACCCTGAAAATTTACATACTTTGAACGAACTGGACTCGGACCACATCCCGGCTTTCTGTAGGCTACTATTAAACACAAACCCCCGAAACTCCTTCCTTAGGAAAAATATTCCAAACACGAATTGGCCCAAGTACCAGGCCACCCTGGAAAGAGCTATACCATAAGAGTGGAAGGTAGAATCGACTGAAGAGGTGGACCATTCGCTCGCCCTCCTAACGTCAACACTCCTCGAAGCTCATCGGACATCAACCACCTATGAAGCCCCAATAATTAACCTTAAGAGGGAGCACCCAGACCTAAGCTTACTGATAGTTCAGAAGAGGGAAGCGAGACATGATTGGCAGACATATCGCTCTCTCTCCGAGGCATCGGGTAATATACAATCGACTAAGGGCTCTAGTTTGCCGTAGAGCGAAGCAGCTCAAAATGATCCATTGGAACGAGTTTATCTCGGAAACAGTCAACGGGAGGGGGGGGTTATGATAGTGTCTGGAAGATCACGAAACAACTAAAAGGGTGCACCCAGAGAACTAGAACTTCAGCCATTCACGGACGGCAGGGTATGACCTACACAGCCGCGGACAAAGCCGAAGCTATAGCGGGGTCTCTTGAAGACCAATTTAAACCAAATAGCGTGCCCCAGGATGATAATTTCTCAACAGCGGTTAAAGACAAGTTAAATCTATTCCTCGAAGAACCTTCTGAAGTGCCATCACCCCCGGTGTCCAAACTGGAAGTGGAACCGGTAATAAGGAGGCTGAAGAAGAAGAAAGCCCCGGGAGCAGATAGAATATCAAACGAAATGCTGCGCCATGCCCCCGGTACAATCATTATCCTTCTGACTGCCATAATTTCCACCGCGCTAACGTGGGGCTACTTTCCAGAAGTTTTGAAGGTGGCGGAAGTGATATCCATACCGAAGCCAGGCAAGGACTCTAAATTTACACAGAACACGAGACCTATCAGCCTACTTAGCAGTCTTGGAAAGGTGTACGAGAAAATCATTCTCGAAAGGCTGAAACAATTTACCCAGGAACACCGTATACTCCCTGATACTCAATTTGGATTCAGGAGCCACCACTCCACAGTCCACCCAATCACCAGTCTTATAGAAGAGACTACAGAGAGCTTCAACATGAAGGAGACTACGCTCGCTGTTCTCATGGACGTGGAAAAGGCTTTCGATAAGGTCTGGCACGCGGGAATTCCTCGGAAAATGATAACCTTCAACTTCCAAAAGGCATACATTCACGCGGTAAGGAACTTCCTACGCGGACGCTACTTTAGAGTGAAGATGGAAGGAAAGAGATCATCCTCTCACATCATCAGAGCGGGAGTGCCACAGGGATCCGCCATATCTCCTTTTCTCTACAGCGTATATGTCGCTGACATCCCTACCAATCCAAAAGTTAGGGTTAGGCTATTTGCTGACGACGCTCTTTTCTTCACTTCACACAGAAACATATTCTATGCTGTTAAACATATGCAAAGGTTCCTGGAGCAGTTCAGCGACTGGCTGGAGAAGTAGAGGATTAAAGTAAACCCGGCAAAATCCACGGCCATTAGAATATCTAAAAGAAGGATTCAGCCACAGGACCAGTTTAGGATTCTGGGTGAAATCATCCCCTACTCAAACAAACTTAGATACCTTGGTGTCACAATAGACTCCCGCCTCAATTGGAAACCCCACGTTGAATACACGGGTAAAAAGGCGATGGGGGTCTTCGTCAGGAACTACTCACTCTTTAAGAGCCAGCAGCTGAACATCCAAACGAAACTTCTCCTCTTCAGAAGTCTGATCCTACCGCTACTCGTTTACGCCTGCGAATCGTGGAGCTATGCTGCACCAAACGTATTGAATCAACTCCAAATGATTCAAAACAGAGTACTCAGATGTATACTTGGTGTAACAACAAGAACAAACAACGCGTTCATTCATGCAGAGTCTGGGACCAAGACCCTAAGAGAGCTATACGAAGACCGAGACAGAAGCTTCTACAGCAAGACTATACTGCTGGAGGAAAACGAAATAGTCAGAAACCTTGGGCAGTACAACCCCCGAGAACCCAGGAAATACAAAAAGCCAAGACTGGATCAATCACTTATTCATCCCTCACTTAGTGTCTAACATTGATTTTGTGCTTTATTTCAGCTCATCGAGAAATCACACACCCCAACTTACACATCGGACCTGACTGCACTCGTGTCTACCATCACAGTGTACTGGGGCCTGATATAGCTACTCCACAACACAACACACTCTCCATTTCACACCTCCTCTCCTAAACTCCATTTGCCTCCCACAATCAATAAACACTTTTACAAAAAGAGGTCATGGTCTGTGACTACAGATTGGTACTCTTAGGTATTAACAAGCCAACTACCTTCTATGAGTGTCGCTTCTGACACTCAGAGCTGATAGACAGGCAAACAAGGGAGAGCCAAATGCTAGAAAAGAGTGAAACTTAGTAGATAGCAGTGTTTTGCATGGCCACAAAGATTCACTAACAAACACGGTCTCGCCTCCATACCCCTTTCTCAACATCCCAACTCATATCACGTGCCATCTTATGTACCCGCAATAACAGCCACGATGAATGTTCACTGTTTACTACTGGTTTTCTCAACACTACCTCACTCTCTGATGAGTTAGCGATATGTTATATGTATTCTGAAAAATAATGAGTACACAAGAATACTTTTAGAGATAACTAGCAACAAAAAATGAACAGACATACAAACATTCTAAAGATGGATTATTTGTTATTCTTATCATTTATCATATTAAGAAGAAAATAAATACTCCACCAAAATTTGAATTCACTGACAAACCAACTGATATACCCGTTTTTCGTACTGGGAATCTATAAAGTAACGTTCATTTATGTTACATAAAAATAAACTAAGGGAAGGTTACCAAATCTTAAATTATGTTTATATATTAATTCTTTATTGGGTTTTTAAGTTGTGCTAAAAAAAGAAGTAGGCTAACAAAAACACAATGTAAAGATAGCTATATGATTTTATCATGTATTGAAAGCTCTGCAAAAAATTTGAAATCTTACCTTTTTGATCTAGTAAAAAATTAAAAAAGAATGGCACCGAAAACATAATTTTTGTTAAAAAGTAAAAACAATTGAAAATTGTATAATTCTGTAACATTTTACAGTTTACAATTTAGAAAAGGATTGACTAATTTTTAACCTTTCTGGCATAGGTCTATTGATTATTTTGAATCAACTATATCAAATTTGAGTGTTTTTTAATTTTATAGAAAACATTAGCTTTATAAATAAATACATGCCAAAATTTACATTTCTATGATATTTAGAATTGGTATAATAATTTATGTGGACAGACGGATATCAAACTATATCAAATACATAGAAAAATAAATATTTGCTAGTAACGATCAGAATATTTTATGTGAAAATAAAATACGTTGTTACAGAAAATAATTAGATAAAAGAGCATACACATTTTAACAAATAGCATAGATCTGTACTAAAAGTTTCCTGCAAAATATCAATTTTATGCCACAACTAAAATTTTTTTTTCTAACTGTTTGTTAAATTAGAATTCCCCTATTTCTTGGATCCAGATTTCAAATATATAATATTCATTATTTTATTATTAGCACTATATAGAGTGGTATCAGTGGATGCGTGAGAATGTTGTGAAGAAAATTATGTACCCTACTCGGGGTAGTGAGTTAAATTAGTCGTTATAGATGGAGAAACAATATGAGACGGGCCAAATGATCTATAGGCAAATGGAGATTTCAAATTTCAAGATTCTTTTGGAGAAGGGTCATCTTAATCTACTTAGAGCCCAGCTGAAACTAAATATGCCAGTGTGAAATATGGCCCTGTATAATAAAGCGCTTGCTGCATAGCCTGGGTCATTTGTGCACGATACTATAGTTTAACTTGATCCGGGAGTTTATTGAACATAAGCAACATAGACAAAAGGAATAATTTGTTATAATCCTATTCATTTGATGAAACAGCTTGACCATTATATATTCCCAATTAGTTGACCACTTNCCCCCCCCCCCCACACATTTTTGTTTATACATCGCCGATTCAAAAGTCGGCGATTTTAACCTTATATAAAGCTGGACACTTTTTTTATCTCTCTAGTAAATAATTCAATGTCAAACATTTTTTCTTCAGTTTGTCAATTGTTTTAAACATACACTCCAATTTGAGACCAATAATCCAACGTCTGAATGTAGTGACCACCTGGCAGTGATTATTTCTCAAGGTTGGCGATCAGGTTGCTGTCAATAGGCATTGTGGCCTAGTATAACCACCCACATATGTAATAAAACTCTACGTGCTGGCTACCAGGTCACGGCGTTTATGCTGCGGCAACCAATTCTCAAATATGGCCGTAGCCATCTGTTTGGATGTTTCTTTTTTGTGGAATAGCTCACATAAAAATGCTTTACAAACGAGAGCGTCTAAAGCCTGGGTCATACGGGGCTAGTTTTACTGGCTACTAGTAAAAGCTGTATTTACAATCTATTCCCTCTAACGACTAATAACCGTCTCACACGAAGCTAGTTAAACTTTCAACGAGTACAGTATTTTCTGGTTAGTTGTTATGTTAAAATTTAATCTGTGAGTGTAAGGCGTAATGTTTTGAGAACCTTAAGTTATATTTCTACTAGAACTAGTGCTATTTCGTGGAGATGACACGGAGATAATAGTGCGCTAGTTGCTAGTGGCGAGTTGGCTACGGGTCTTGTGCCGTCGATTAGTAGTAGTAGGGTTAAACAGCTTTAACTTCACTAGCCGCTGGCAAAACACTAGCCAGATTGAACTAGTAGCTCTCAGCTAGTAAACAAACCCTGTGGAACTTTGGCTTTAAAGGCTGCCTTGTCTTCACAAATAAAGGTGTTTTTACAAGACGAGATGAAGGTGTTTTAGAAAGGCATTTCAATGTTAATTTTTCCTAAAGTGACTAATTTAGCTGCGTCATATATAATGTTACGATCATACTTGAAAGCCGATCCTTTCTTATTTTTCTATGTAAAATTTCGCATAAAAGCATCTCTTTGGTTTATCTCACGTAACTACCTTTCTACCCGCCTCGGTGGCGTAGTTGGCTAATCGCGCGAGTCGTGTTGAGCTCGACTGCTGAGGACGGGGAGATCGAGGTTCGAATCTCGGTCGGGTGAACTGGGGGTGGTTTTTCCTTAGTTTTCCACTCTCTCTCCACGCAAATGCGGATTCACTTCCCCTAATTCAACCTTCCTAATTCCTAATCCATTAGAGTAATTAGTACTTAAAGCGTACAACCTTAACGGATAGTAAGACGCGGTGCTAAATAATAATAATAATAATAATAAACTACCTTTCTCTCTCCTGATCTTTCTCATTCTTCCTAAGTTATTTCTTTCTCTTACTATACTTATATTTGTCCATATGTTGCTGACAATTTCACAAATCCATAACAGACTCAGACTTAGACTATGAGTGAAAAATGACCCTAAGCAATGGAGGAATCCTGGATAGCTCAGTGGAAGAGCATTGGTGCGCTTAGTCAATGATCCTGGGTTTGATTAACTTGTCTAGGCGTCACTTTTTAATTAATTTAAATTAATAAAAATGTGTTCTCGTCCATAGGCACAGTTTCGTTAGTATAATTAATTGCAACCTGTGTGTTGATATTCATTATTTTAAGTGTAGCTTTGTTCTGAATTTGTTGCTCTGACCTCTAATGCAATTCGGCTTACTATAGTTACACTAATGGGATAGGTTTAAGGTAGTCATTAATAAAAGGATATGTTATAGCATATTCATGTAAAGAAAGGAGTAAAATATTTATAGAAAATAACCAACAATACACCTTATCAAGATTTAACCCCTAACCTCCCTAAAGCTAGTAATCAAGTCTATTTTCATAGTAATATGATTATAGTATAGCGTACAGTTCCCAATTTTAGTGCGTAACTACAGTTGTAGAATCAAATACACTAGAGTTAAAACAATTATATTGAATCATAGTATCAACGAATTCACCTTAAAACAACTTTAATATATAGATTAATTATTTAATATTAATTGTAATAAATATTCAAAAGTTACCAAGACAGTATATGATAATACCAGTGCTGCAAATGTTTATTAATATATGTGAGAATCTAATGTTTTGTCAATTAATTTTAAAATGAACAGAATACATATTTTATATTACGTCTGTACGACACTTGATATTAAACCAGTCTGATCTACTCCTCGTCCGGGAGTCCACTCTACTTTCACATCCAACCCAGCTGTCCTATCCACTAGCAGCGATAGCTAATACTTTTATCACATAATATCAAACATGCCATCCACCTTGAAAGGAAATACTTTTAACACTTATTCCTGAATATGTTTGATGACACAATAAATACAAATGATAAAAATGATACACACACCAATTATAATTAAAAGCACATAAAATGATAACAAATAATAAATGTTTAAAATATCTCTGAACACTAAAGTCAACTAGAGTTGTGAAAATATACAATATAATTTGTTCAAATATGAATGCTTTTCTTTCTCCTTTGAAGGTATCTACAGAATTCCAACGGCTCTCTTTGACATTGCCGATAATGTTTTGATGGTGTAAACTCGCTTCAACTCATCGCTTCCAGGACGAGTTCAACGATGCGAGCTAGATTCCATTTAAGGGGGGGCAAGCTCGGAGGAGAACCATATCCCCTGCCTTGAAGTTCGGTCGCTCCTTTGATCATTTGGCACGTTGCGGGAGCTGATTGAGATATTTTATGGAAAAGCTAATACAGAAGTGCTTGCTGCATTATATGTTGCACTCGCTGCCATTTCTGTTTTGAGCTTATCACAAAAGACTGAATTTTTTAGGGGAAAGTTAAATCTAGAGCCCTTATTCATCAATTCTCGTCTAGCTGCACAAATATGGTTTAAGAGTAGTTGAAAATAAGCAAATAATACATTTTAACACTTTTTCTATTATTTAAACTCAAAATAAAGGGTTTTTTTAAAAAGGAAAATGAGCCTTTTCATAATCATTTTACTTTGGTGTGAATCATATTTTAAAACAATGTATAGTAATTTATTTATATAACAACGCGTCTTACTACCCGTTCGGTTTATACACTTATGTACAAACTACAGTTTTAGGAATAAGGAAGGTTAAATTTAGATGAATTGTAACCTCATTTCCGTGGAAAGAGAGTGGAAACAAATTTGGTAAAACCACTCTCATTACACTCGACTTAGATTCGATCCTTAATCTCCTCATCATCGCCACTCTAGTCTAATGCAAGTGTAGCGCTTTAGATCATGTAGACTACTATGCGGGTATAATTTAATTTAATATAGCATTGGAACTAAATTATAGTCTGTGCAGCAATTTCTTGCTGACAAGTTTGGGCCACCTAACGACGAATATCTTCAATGTGTAACACACTTGGGCAGATAATAGATTAGCTATAAATGTTTAAAGACAAGAAACGTAAGATTTGCATTTTAATCCCGTAGCTCCATGATTAAAATTTACATTTCATTATTAGTTTTGTAATCATTAAAGTTTTATTGTACACTTTTTTTGTCTTACAAACTTTTTATAATTCAAGAAATTTTGGAATTTAGATGACAGTAAACATTTGTCCCTGCAATGATGTAACATAGAGAGCCAGAATAGAACATCTTATATCTTAATGAGAATGATTGTAGTTTTTGTGACAGTTTGTGTTAGCCGAGTACTATAAGACAAGATGAACACACGACACAAAAAATATAATAAACATGGAGGCATTTCCCGGGTTCTAAAAAGTATTTCATTGTATTTATCAAGATCTTAGCAAACATCTTGAACGAAGGATACATAGCTTTAATCCTCGGTAGGATTGTAAGGCTAAGTACATGCTAGAAGATAAGTTCTAGGATACAAGCTACTTTATAAAATAATAGTTACATCAGTGTGCCCGCTGTTTAAATATTAAGTTCACCTAGAAACTTTTATTTGGGAAAAACTAAACAATGTAGTTTAATCGCTTGAACTAATAATATTCTATTAATTTATTAAATATCTTTATTAGTCACATTGATGGTAAAGTAACTTGAGGTGAGGCTCGCATAGAGATTTGTTAGTGCTAGAATATTATAGAAGGAGTTTGAATGCATATTGGGTGCACTTTCGGGTTTTTTCCAACTTGTTTCCAAACTGATGAAGAGGCAGTTTACCTAAACTTTCTTCCTCGTGTTCTCCCGTTAATTATATTCGTAAGCAACGCGTGTGTTAAATGCCATATTGACAACTATATATGTATTTTAAATATTTCCTTTAAAATATTGACCACAATTACTTGTCCTCCAAACATGTGTTACTTTTTTGAATAGTAGCTGAAAATAAAATAGTGGATATGTTTTATATGATTTACAATTTTGGTGCAGATAATTCGTATCTAGAACCAAAGTTTTGAAGCTTTCTAGAAGCTAGTAAGCTAATCACAATAAGTCATATCCCTAACGTTTATTTTCATTTTTAAAATTCTCCAAATATCCTATATTGGTACATCACAACAAGCATATTATAATTCAAAGGATGTTGGCTTGTACTTACAACTAACTGTAATGGAAAGTATACAAGTGGTCGAACTAGTGACCCCAAGTTTGGACGGATCTGAAAGCCCTTGTCCACTATTTCAACCGGAAATTACAAATGTCGATGTTCGCTTGCGTGTGTGAAGGATGTGATGTTTTGGAACTAGTCCCGTTTATGATTGGTAGTTTGTAGGCCTGGATGCTTCTCTATGCAACAACATTACTGTAAGTTTGACGCACCTCGCTTGCAAAACTACTTCAGAAAATGTATTTTTTTAAATAATATTTGATTGAAATACCGGTGATTTGACCCTACGTTACCCATTTTAACTATATTAATTACTAGTATACATATACTTATAATACATTAATATATTATTGTATTTTACAGTCCTAGTGTTCATATGTTTAAATTAAAAACCAACCTATTTATTTATTAACCTTACACTATTACATAAAATGGTATATTGCAAACACTTTAATATAAATGTGTATAACATTTCAAATTATTGCAATAATAGCCATGTTTTTATAAGTATTTAAATACCAATAAATTATATTTCATTTGTCAAAGTGTGTTCTTTAAACAATGCATCTCGAAATCTTAGTTAACAAATATGACCAGTATTTCTGTTTATCTTTGTGTTAAGGTCATATTTAAAAAAAAGTTAATATACTTTAAGCTATTAAAAGATGAAAAACTTAAGAACACCCTACTAGAAATTTTACTGAAGGACATGTTAGCTATTGAACAGCAACATTATCAAAACTAAACTAAAATTATTAATAAGTTTTATTACATTGACTTTCAACTAAAGTTTACTAAACGAAAAATCCCTGCATTGGTTGGATTATACAATGAATAAGAACTAGAACCTCAAAAGCTACAAGATTTATAAAAAATTAGAAAATAAAACCTTTAGATTAGAAATTACAAAGAGGAAAACTAGTTTCTAAATACCAGTAGTGAAATATTCTACAATTTGTTCAATTGTATAACGATGTGTTAATTTAGGTTTAAGATAAATCACTCAAATAAGTTAAACTGGAAAAATTATAACTTACATGTGAAGGTAGAACTTAAATAATATAAAATAAAATCATTATGAAAAAGTGTAGTTCTTGTTTCAAAGAAAACTATCGAATCCTCTTATCACAAAATTGTCCATGATTCACCAGTTATTTTAATCTAACCCTTTTTAATGTCCTAAACAAGACATTCCTCACCCCCTCCACTCAGAACTATTAAAATAAACTATATAGTAACACTATTGTATTGGGAGCTCTGAAGTTTATTTCCGCACCTACTAAAGTACACCACTTCATCCTATCTTGAACTAGTTCAATCCAGTCCACCTCATTACACGCTATCTCTTTCAGGTCAATTATAATGTTATCCTCCCATTTGCATCTAGGTTTTCCCAATGGTCTCTTCCCATTAGGTTTGTCAGTCAATACACTGAAGATAGTTATAGATTCTTCTATTATCAGTACATATCCTGCCCTCCATTATCTGTGAAATTTGAATAGCCTAACAATATCTTGGGATGATTACAAGGTATGTAGCTCATAATTATGTAATATTCTCAATTCCCCAGAATATTATAATTCTTTTTTTGACCAAATATTAAGCACCTTTTTTTTCAAACACCCTGAGTTTATTCTTGTATTATTATAAGAGAAAATATTTTTTCACAATCATCGAGAACGACCGGTAAAACTAATGTTTTGTATAATGTGAATTTTACATTCCCTTAAACCATGAGATATGTCAACAACTTACTATTTACAGATCAAACAACAGTACGGATTTCTCAACTGTATTATTTCCCTAGTTTCTAATCTAATATCGTTATTTCTAGCTATAAATATTTTAAATCAATAACCATGTCAAATACATTTTAATTGTAGTAATTTCTGTATCATCATCCACGATTTATGTTCTCTTTGTGATCAAATATGTTATCTTTCCAGAGTTCACTTCTAAACCTATTTTTTTATTAGGATCTAATAAAATGTCTGCATTTATTAAAACATATCCCTCACTATTACCCCACAAAGGTAAATAATATGTTATTATAATATCTGCATTGTACCGTTTAACATCAAGCCATTCCTACTCCATTTCATTAACCTAGCATACTCTAAGCCTAGATTAAAAGGTAACTAATAAAAATGTATCCCCTTGTTTTACATTATGTAACCCGAAAGTATCCGATAAGTGACAACCAGCACATAAACTGACATGCGTATTTATCACACATAGATCAATTAGTTTGACTAGCTTTTGCGTAACCCAAACTCAGATAAAATTTAACGTAATTTGTTTCGTTTAGCTGAAATATAAACATTAATTTTTTCATATGTATGTATAGATAATTGATGTACTTTCATTTTTTATTCCCATCTTTCTTATAATATTTGCTAAATAGCTAAAATATTATCTATTGTTTATCTATTTCGTTGAAATCCACACTAATAATCCCCAATTATTACATCTATACATGGGTCAATCTCTTAAAATTATGTTAGATAAAACTTTGTTGAACTTTGGTAGTAGCGAGATACCTCTATACATAAAACACGATTTTTTTTTCTTTTTAAAAATGCGTATTATTATGCCTTTCCTTCCATTATTGTTGTAATACAACATGGTTGCATGTAATTTAGAAATTAATGAATTTCTAATATTAGCATATCAACACCTTTCATTATTAACATTGTCCGGAATTTAATCTATACCTGAAGATTTATAATTATATAATTCTTAATAGCGTATTTGACTTCAATAATACTTGTCTCTTGAACTATTGGTTCAGCAGTATGAATGTCGATAGCCTCACCCAATTTCAATCCTTCATGAACGTTCAAAATATACCTGAAGTGATTGTTCCATCTACTCAAAACATCGCACTCATCTTCCAATAGATAACCATTATCATCTCTCAATAAATTGGCCCTGGCCAGTTAAATCTTACTATATGCCATAGTACTTAAATAAACTTCACTTATATTCTTATTTTGGCTATATTGTTTTAACTCGCTAAGCATACCCTTTAAATAATACAACTTTTTGTGTCTGAATATGGCACTGGATAAAATTGTTTGCGCTCACTTAACTAGAACTTCCAAAGCAATTACATTTTTGTTCCCTCCTCATTTATATTTTTTTAGCACCGCATCTGACTACACATTAAGGCTATACGCTTATGTACTAATTACGCTAATTGGTTAGGAATGAAAAAGGTTGAATTTAGAAGAGGTGTACTCTCATTAGCGTAGAGAGAAAAGGAGAAACCATTTAGGAAATAAAACTATCAGTACATTCGACCAGATTTGAAACATGATCGTTCCGTCATCGCCAATCTAGTATATTACTAGATCATGATGCCACTGAAGTGGCTCTCCTATATTCATTTTGAACACTCGTCAAACCATGACTTGTACCGACTCTTTTTGCGGAAACCTAAACTATTCTTAGCTTTATTTATAATGGTATTCCTTATAATTTTCCACTGTTTTTCTGGATGATCATTTACCTCCCCAGGCCTTGAGCACTCTAAGGCAGCTAACCTATTCAAAATTTCAATTTGATATCTATTTCTGGAGACTAACAGGGAAAAGTAAATAATAAAGCTTATATTAAGGGATTACACTAAATAAGTCATAATTCAATCAGCTTGCTACACTTTTAATACTTTTAGTAAATAAAAATGTATATAGCGGCGCGTCTTAGTATCGGTTCGGGTAGTACGCTTATGTACTAACTGCGTTAATGGGTAAAGGATTAGGAAATTTGAATTTAGAGGAAGTGTAATCACATTTGCGTGGAGAGAGAGAGAGGAAGGACCATTTTAGTAAAAACCTCCCACGGTACACCCGACCAGGATCGAGCCACGATCATTGGCGGTCTAGTCTAATACAAGAATGACGCCTTAGACCACGATGCCACTGAAGCAGGGAGACATTTAATTGACCATATGTATTTTTAAGGCATAAGAGTACAACTTACCTGAATATATCGATGAACCTTAAATATTTCACCATGTGCATTAAGTGTCAAGATATTATAGTTTTCTGATGGTGGGAAGTTCGGGGTTCGAGTCTTAGCTATGTGTACTGAGGATTTTTTTCTCAGTACAGTTTATCGTAATTCCTCTATACAACTGTGGAAACATTTCCACTAAATTACAGCTTCTTCATCCACACCCATTAGTGTATTTAAATGCAGATGGATTTGATGGTTAGTAAGGTATAGGTCAAGAAAAATATATGGCTAATCACTTAAGCCTCATAGCCACAACAATATGTAGGTTGAACTTAAGTTGATTTGCCAGCGCTGCAATAAAGACAACAAACTTCCTCTAATTATCTTCTCAAAGGAGTGTGTAAGCCAAGTAATGTTGTTTGTTCGATGGACGCATTGGCGCGAGACCGAAACTGGTGACAGTTGGTCATGTGTTTGTGGCGGAACAGGCAGGGGTAGACATTAGAAGAAAACACCTGTCAATATTACACTGAGTTTGACCCGTTTTTATTCATGATTTCTTATAAATAAGGGAAGACCATGAAGTTGGTTCTCCCACTTTAAAAGTTCATGTTTGTTCCACAGAAAGTTTCACTCGTACCGTTTTTATAGGGACACAAAATATATTTTTACGTTGGGGGTACAAACACCATGGTGTTCCACATTCTCACTTTTAAAAATGTATTGTTGCAATCGTTTGTAACTAATTTTTACCATAATGTACCACAACATTTTTCGTTTGTAATGCATTTGTTCTTGCACCAACATTAAGTGAGCTTGTGACAGTTTAGTTAATCGTGTGGGGCTAACTTTACAGTAGCCTCCACAAACTTTTAAAAAGTCATGTTTTTAAATCGTTGTTCTTATTCCTTTTAACTAAGTTGTTTCACAAAAAAACTCGTTTATACTATTTTAAAAGGCCTACAAATTATATGTTTATATTGGGGGAGCAGCTCAACTTAACGGTAGCCCCCCTCCCCCACTTTCAATTTTAATAATTTATATTTTTATGATTGATATAGAGTTTCTTAATTGGTTCCAGATTGTTTAGCAAAAAGATTTGTTTATTCCATTTTTATAGCCCCCAATTATATTTAGATTATATTTCGACTTGAGTAACTGTTTGGTAGCTCCTCAAATTAAAAAAAAAGGTTTTTTTAATAATTGCAGTAGTTTGATATTCATTTTTTTCCCAAATTCTTCCATAGAAATTAGTTTTTTCTTTTGTATTGTTTAACAAAAAGTATGGTTACATTGATATGACCTACTGCGTATAATCCGAATGGGTAGTGAGACGCGGTGCTAATAATGATGATAGGATCTACTTTACAGTAACACACCTATTTCTTAAACTTGCCCTTTTATTGTTTCAATTATTTTTCCTCGTTTAACTTGGAAAAAGTTTAGTTTGATCCATTTTGATAAGTTCACAAGTTATATGTATATATTGGGTTTGGGGGAAATTTCACTCTATCCACACTTTAAAAAGGAAACTGTTATTTATGTGTTTATTAGCTGTTCCCTTATTGTCGATAGTTCCACAAAAATTTTCGTTTATACCTTGATTATTCTTCTCCAAATGATAATAGTTGCATTATTCTCACGTTTTTTTTTAATTAGAAGAGGCCGTATTAACAAATGGAACCACTTTTTAATCATTTTGTCAATGATTTTACTCCATTTATGATTCATTTTAGAATAATGTATATTTTGGTTTAAGAAATATATGAATTCTATATGTGTTTTTATTTAGAGAACTAAGCTCAAAAAAACCATAATAGTTCGTTCAGAGTAACACTATAAGGACTGTATATAAGAACAGTATAATTTTTAAATAATATACCTAGTAGCCTACATTGTTTTTAAACTAAATTATTTTTACTGTAAGGTGTATGTTTTTAGATTCCAGTTTTATTGACCCCTAACCTGGCAACACTCTATATAAGATGGGTTTACATCCTATTTGCAATTATTATTTCAAGAATAGAATAAAGCTTAGATCTAACCCTTTTCAAAAATACCCACAAGAAGCAGTGCTTACAATATATCCATACATAATAATTGAAAAAATATTGTGTTTTATGATTTTCTTCATTAATAAAATATTTAATGTATTTCATAAGATACATTGCCAAGTTAGGGAGTCAAAACATTTCCTACATAAGAAAAATATAAATAAACCATCATTTTTGATTAAATAAACGTTTTATTAAAATAAATACTCATCTGACACAACATGATTTAATATGATGACACCATAAATAGAAACGAAAACACAGAACAGCTTCCGACAATCTATATCTAAAAGTATTGGTTGGAGATTACGAAATGAGCGAAGGTCAGGAAGCAATAAATCCTAGTCAATGGTGGGGTCTGCAATATAAACCAATAATGAAAACAGGAAGAATGTAATAAACATATTGTCACGACTTTTGAAAACTGAGAAAGAGCTTGCGGCACCGGTAATATAGACTGCTTACAGTTCTTTGAGCAAGAGAGTGGACTGTAACCTTTTTCAAAAAGGTACCACATGTCTGATATTTTCAGGAAACCTTAATCAATAAAGTTATTTAGAAGTCA
>CABFVX010000222.1:223700-252804 GCA_902151425.1 Timema shepardi | reverse complement strand
CATACATACATACATACATACATACATACATACATACATACATACATACATACATACATACATACATACATACATACATACATACATACATACATACATACATACATACATACATATATAGTCAGAAGCTTTGGAAAAATTTCTGGGCTCAATGTGTTATGAGCATATTCTTGACTGCAAAAGAGGGACATACTCTATTAAATTTACCTAGTGTACTTAAATTAACATAGTAAACACAGCTAGCAAGCAAAATGCAAAGAAAAACAATAATAAACGAGTAAAGTGAAGTTATCAAGCATCTGTTAGACCTTGGTGGGAGAAAATAAGGTGGATTATCCAATTCACGTTAAAATTAAATTTTTTCTTTAATTCTAACGCACTTGATACACTTCTGCTTGTAAACAAATGAGCCTCCCAATTTGTTAATGCTTGTTCCAGAAGATATTTAGATGCGTGAACTGCTATTTATACTACATACTCATCCTAGGTTTATTGTTAAGACACTTATACATACCTTTTGCCGTAAGTAGATTGTATGAAAAGAAATTGTGTCTGACCATCACTGCTAAGTAAAGTAATCGTAGAATTACACTATTGACTTTTGAGAGTCGATGATGTATAGTTAAATAAAATCTCCATGAATAATAAGCAATAATAATTCTTTTTTTAAAGAAATCTAGACAAAAAAACACTAAAATAACATGAACATAATTCCATAAATCTTTCATACTAAAGAAAGAACAAGAATCACTATATACGAGTAATACAGTTAAAGTATCCATTATTCCCTCCCCCCTTCCCAAACTTCAACTGTATATTCTCTAAAGAGGTTGTACATATGTTAGCCAAATACATGATGGGACGTGTGCCTAGAATAGTTATATCTTTATGTAAGTAAAGTTTAATCTAAATTTACACCAAATATTATTTCACAAATGTCATATATGTATTTACTCTATAGTTTTATTTAAAATATGTTAAATTATCTGAGTAAATAATACAAGTATGATTTTGAATGTTTGTCCAATGTTTATCACCCTTCTTTGCTTACTAAACATGAACAGCAGGCCTTGAGTTGTAAGAAACGGAGTCCATTGACCATTGTTTGACTTCTAGGTGACAGAGGGAGTGTTACAACTCCCTATACATTCGGCAAGATAGTTGGAACCTCTCTAGCTTGGGTTGATGTTTTAAGAAAATGAAAATTTCTCGTGGTATTATCCGGTGCAAGCAAGGTACAAACGATCGCAACCATAAAAATGTATTTTTTTTAAATGGTTGGGACTACCATGAATTTGCCCCCTCCCTCTCAATGTAAAAACATAATTTGTGGGCTTATCAAAACGGTACAATTGAGATTTATTGCTGATTCATCCGGCACTAACAAGAAAAAAACCATTGCAATGATAAATCATTCGTCTTTAAAAGGGAGGAAGTGGGGGGCAACTTTTCGAACGTAAACAATGGTTCAATTCCCACTAAGAGTATAAAGCTTATCTTTGGGAAAATTTGGACTTTCTCTTTCACAGCAATGAAATCTACTTCGGTAGGGTAGGGTGTTGCATCATTTAAGGTAAATGACGAACGTTTATATTTAATAAAAACATATTCTAAATAACAAAATCTTGATTAAATTAATTATTTAAAATTACTTTTTTGAGTGAGCCAGAATTTAACGATTTTTAAAGAGATAATGTTCAAAAAACCTACAATTATTTTTGCTTGAAAATATCTTTCAGCTTTGGAGAAATGTTTTAAGATCTTTGAAAATTGCTTTTATGGTTTTATTTTAAATTTTAAGGAGGGAATTTATTACAGTGTTGAATATGTTTATTCTCATGTTTGTATTTAATTTATATCAAATAAAATAATCCAACAAACGAATTGTGATATCATAGCAGTTTATTTTAAATTTATTTTTACAATAATTTGTTAATCCTAAATTTTCCGACAGTAGCTTGTAGTTATTTTCACTTCTTACCATCCCCAGCCATTTATAACTTTTATTGATCGTTACTCCATCACTCTTTAAGAGATAAATTGGATTAAACAATGGTGTGTTTAGTTCTATAGGCTCATTACTAGCCAGGACGTCCGGCATATTTACACAAATGGGGTATAGATGAGGACGCTATAAACTAGATAATTTGTACACGCATTTGCTTTAAGGGAAAAGATGAAAAGATAATAATTGAAAGTTACATACATACATACATACATACATACATACATACATACATACATACATACATACATACATACATACATACATACATACATAGTCAGAAGCTTAGGAAAAAAGTCTGGGCTCAAAGTGTTATGAGCACATTCTTGACTGTAAAGGAGAGACATACTCTATTAAATTTACCTAGTGTACTAAAATTAACATAGCAAACACAGGTAGCAAGCAAAATGCAAAGCAAAAAATCATAAACGAGTAAATTGAAGTGATCAAGCATCTGTTAGACCTTGGTGGGAGAAAATAAGGTGGATTATCCAACTCACGTTAAAATTAAAACTGTTTCTTTAATTCTAACGCACTTGATACACTGCTGATTGTAAACAAACGAGCCTCCCAATTTGTTAATGCTTGTTCCAGAAGATATTTAGATACGTGAACTGCTATTTATACTCCATACTCATCCTAGGTTTATTGTTAAGACACTTATGCACACCTTTTGCCGTAAGTAGATTGTATGAAAAGAAATTGTGTCTGACCATCACTGCTAAGTAAAGTAATGGTAGAATTACACTATTGACTTTTGAGAGTCTATGATGTATAGTTAAATAAAATCTCAATGAATAATAAGCAATAATAATTCTTTCTTTAAAAAAAATCTAGACAAAAAACACTAAAATAACATGAATATAATTCCATAAATCTTTCATACTAAAGAAAGAACAAGAATCACTATATACGAGTAATACAGTTAAAGTATCCTTTATTCCCTCCACCCTTCCCAAACTCCAACTGTATATTCTCTAAAGAGGTTGTACATATGTTAGCCAAATACATGATGGGACGTGTGCCTAGAATAGTTATATCTTTACGTAACTAAAGTTTAATCTAAATTTACACCAAATATTATTTCACAAATGTCATATATGTATTTATTCTATAGCTTTATTTAAAATATGCTAAATTATCTGAGTAAATAATAAAAATGTGATTTTGAATCTTTGTCCAATGTTTGTCACCATCTTTGCTTACTAAACATGAACAGCAGGCCTTGAGTTGTAAGAACCGGAGTCCATTGACCATTGTTTGACTTCTAGGTGAAAGGGGGAGTGTTACAACTCCTTATATATTCGGCAAGGTAGTTGTAACCTCTCTAGCTTGGGTTGATGTTTTAAGCAAATGAAAATTTCTCGTGGTACTATCCGGTGCAAGCAAAGTACAAACGGTTGACACAATTAAAATGTATTTTTTTTAAATTGTTAAAAGTTGCCCCCTCCCTCTCAATGTAAAAATATAATTTGTGGGCCTATCAAAACGGTACAATTGAGATATTTTGCTGATTAATCCAGCACTAACAAGAAAAAAACCATTTCAATGATAAATCATTCGTCTTTAAAAGGGAGGAAGTGGGGGGAAACTTTGCGAACGTAAACAATGGTTCAATTCCCACTAAGAGTATAAAGCTTATCTTTGGGAAAATTGGGACTTTCTCTTTCACAGCAATGAATTATACTTCGGTAGGGTGGAGTGTGGCATCATTTAAGGTAAATGACGTACGTTTATATTTAATAAAAAACATATTCTAAGTAATAAAATTTTGATTAAATTAATTATTTAAAACTAATATTTTGAGTGACAATTTTTAAAGAGATAATGTTCAAAAA
Source organism: Timema shepardi (assembly GCA_902151425.1). NCBI lineage: Eukaryota > Metazoa > Arthropoda > Insecta > Phasmatodea > Timematidae > Timema > Timema shepardi. The sequence goes on along the minus strand of CABFVX010000222.1, from coordinate 248,961 downwards.
ACAAAAAAAATATTTTTGCTTTAAAATATCTTTCAGCTTTGGGGAAATGTTTTAACATCTTTGAAAATTGCTTTAATGTTTTTATTTTAAATTTTAAGGAGGAAATTTATTACAGTGTTGAATATGTTTATTCTGCTGTTTGTATTTAATTTTATAGTAAATAAAATAATCCATCAAACGAATTGTGATATCATAGCAGTTTATTTAAAATTTATTTTTACAATAATGTGTTAATACTAAACTTTCCGACAGTAGCTTGTAGTTATTTTCACTCCTTACCATCCCCAGCCATTTAGAACTTTTATTGATCGTTACTTCATCACTCTTTATTAGATGAATTGGATTAAACAGTAGTGTGTTTAGTTCTATAGGCTCATTACTAGCCAGTACGTCCGGCATATTTACTCAAATGTGGTATAGATGAAGAAGCTAGAAACAAGATAAATTGTACACGCATTTGATTTAAGGGAAAAGATGAAAAAATAATAATTGAAAGCCCCCTCAGTATTTCCTATCAGAATTCTAACGTCAACCACCCCGTTCCCATAAAACCAAACAAGATGAACTAGATTCCTATAACCGCGTGGCCAATGGTTTGAATGATATATCCTGTGCAACCGATAAAACTAAATAGAGCATAAAATACGCGATCAATCTCATACATAAAAGGTGAATAAATATCTATGTAATTGTGTTTTTAAATATTGAAGGCCATATCAAATGGCACATGGACTAAATTTAAGGATGGGCTGGTCTTACTTTCCATTGACATATAAGTCAATGTTTGAATACTGTGTGGGGTAGATCTACTAGTTTTTAATACTTGGTTTCTCACTCTCCCTCCACACAAATACATGCTTGTTTCTTATAAATTCTTCCTGCCTTCTTCCTATCCCAGTGTTAAAAATAAAATATCCTGGATGAGTATTTAGATGCACTTTAAAAAGAAATATCAATGAAAAAATATGAAGTATCGAGTAGCTATCATTATTACATCCTGGACCTCCAATTTTAAAACCTCCAAAAATACTTGCTAGCGGGAAAACTCGCAACTCATGAACTCACAAACTGCAGGCTGTACCAAAATATAGCTAATTTTGAAAGGTTTCTATTGTCGTTCGAGTATGTGTAGCGTTGTTTCGCTTGCGAATGAGTTTTCAATCTGACAACACTGTAAAACCATGACGTGTCAAAGGATTGAGGCGATGGGATGCCACAACTCGCCATTGTACAAGATACGTAACTTAAAGTAAACACTATTATTTTATTGAGTGCATTATGTAAAAGATTTGTTTAGTTTTATTAGGACATCATCTTCCAGTTGTTTGCATCTAAGTTTGTTGTCCCAAAATGTTCTCAGGTTATATGAGTAAATGTTAAACCGTCAGTGTGCTCAATATCCACTCTAGCTTTCTTGTTAGCATGCTTGTCTGTAACTCAACAGTTCACGGGATAAATCCCCCTGGAGTAAATTGTTTTAATTTTTTGTCTGAATTTAAATCACATGTTAATAATTAGAATTCAGTAAGATATTATTTTATCCTAGCAACAATTTTTAAAACATAAATATGCCCTAAAGGCTTTTTTACTATGCGAAAAATAATTAGTTTGCTTGGCCTTATTTCTAAATGTGTATGTTTTTATGTCATAAAACCCATTAATTTAATTTTTAAATAATCACCTACATACAAAATTTAAAATTTAATGTACTGTTTTAATTAACTACCTTGTTAAATTATTTTTAAGGAATAATATTATGGTGGTCTAAGTAGGCTCAAATACCTTGTATACTTCAATAGAAATATTTAAAATAAATTATATGCTTACTAATAAAATCATTTAATATTGAAGTTTTTTTCAACCTGATATATAAATAATAAAAATAGATGGCAGGATTTGAACAGGCAAACTCTAGATTGTGTGAATGTCCCTCTACCAACGCAGTCAAATTAACGGTTAAATAAATAAGAAAATAATTAAGATAGGTTATTATATTTTCACGCAAACAAATATTTTTATTTAAGTATTGAATAAATTGTACGAATCAATCTTTTTTTTTATCTGTAAACCTATTCTGTACAATGGTGGGTTTATTTCAACAAAATCACTCTCAGAAGGTTGCAATTGAAGAGAGAATGGCATCCATTTTGTGACACTATGCTCTACTCAACAAACTAGCCTTGTTTTGCATTGTGTGAGGCTGGTGAGTAGAATTCGCTCGCTATTTGATCGCGTGACGTCAGTTTTCACAGTGCAGACGTTTCAAAATTAGGGGTTTGCGAGATTGTGTGCAAGATGAGAGAGGTAATCTAGCGAATCACTACTCACACGTTTAAAAATTAGGGGTCCAGGCCCACCAAGACGGGGGTAGGGGGTGGGGGTGTCTATTGGTACCTTGGTACAGGGCTCAAGACTTCCAGATGCCTGGGCCCGAGATCAAGATTCAAAAGTAATTATTTTAAAAAAAGGTAGAAGAATAAATTTTGAATGATAAGAAACAAAATAATAGCCTGTACATACTAAAGAACAGCGCAAGCCCAGCCACCCAGATTAGCTTGCCACGGAAGAACTTACTGGCATTTGTTACAATTATATCATTGGACCTTTGTTTCGAAGTGTTGGGAAATTTCACGGAGTTAATAATTTTTGAACTGAAGCCAAATTGGTCCCACAAAGAGTGGCGGGCAGTTAATCAAATTCAATTTAAATACTTAATTATGGGCGTAACATTTCATGTTTCAGTTAAGTTACGTATTAATTTCCGTATATAGTTTTAGCCTAGTTGAATAAAAGTTTACAAACCAAAGTCAAGAATTGGTGTGGAAACAGAGGAGGGCATTCCCTTTCTGAAAATAATTTTTCCCCCCGTCACTAATAAATTCCTCCTTCCCCTTGAATAAACTTACTCCTTTTAGATCCATCTCAATCCCCTCTGATATTACTTAATGTGAGGATGAAAGATGGATTAGTATCAAACTCCAAATAACGTCAAGAAGTATTCAATTTTCAAAAATTTGTTGGGAGAAGATTGGAATGATTCTAGAGACATCAAATCATCGAAATTACCAGAGGAAGATTAGTCAGAATAGATCCTTAGAGATTTAATTTTTTCGAAATCTGTTGGAAGAGTTTTACTCTAAATAGCTTCAAAAGATAAATTCCAGATGAAGTCCACTGTAAGTATTTTAAGGTATTTGACGAAAGATGGCCCCCATGACCCTAAAAACCCTTCATATTTTTTTAATTGCCACTTAGACAAATAAGATTTCACAGCATATGAAGTCAACTATTACAAAAAGAGCGGGAGTTCCCTGCGCTTTGCCCCTGGTACTGGGCCCGGTTTGACCACCTTGCGGGCCTGATCACGACACTTTTCTTTTATCATGTAAGATAACAATATTAAGAGAACAAAAAGAGTGGATTTGTGTTTCAGTTCCACAAAAACGGCCTTTGTTCCGAAGTTTATGTTGTCATAAAATTTGAAATAGTTCTTATAGTAACTGAGCTTGTGGCACGGTTCGTGTTAGGGCAACAAAGTAGTTGATGGAGACAACAATGTACATGTTTGTTCACTTATTTTGTAAGCTAAGCAGCTCCATAACATTACATTTAACGAGGAGAATGAGGGTGAGGGTCAAATATATTTTATTACTTGAGGGCTTTGGGTTCAACGGAGGGATTTAAAAATGTCTAGGAGGAATCATTTAAAAAAAAGTCCTGTTGCTTATATTTCTGTCGTATAAATCACGCGTAGTCTAAACAAAGATTTGTATTCTTATATTACATTATCATACGGGCGAGTTAATCCAAATTCAACAATCTGGCTCACTGGCCACATTTGCTGAGCACTTCAAGTTCTGGATATAGAAGATCTAAACTTGGTCCTAAGCCGCTTGAATTAGGATATTTTTCTCACAGTGAGGTGCTTAAGTCAATAATCTAAGTTAATTGTGATCATTGTCTTTGCATTTATTCTTATGGTGGCCTATTAAGAAAGATAGGCCTAGTTTAAACCCTCATATTTTGGTACACGAATTAATCATTGCTGATGACGAAATAGTCTTGGTTCAAATACCAGTGGTAGCTAAATGGTACTGAGTAACACGTGCTGATACGTTGGCTAACCTTGTCTAGAACTATGGGGAACATTAGAGAGCCATCAAAGCTTTTCCAGCCAGTGCACCCATCCGCCTTTGGTGCCTAATTGAAGTAATATCCAGTGTACCTGAGCTACACGTAGCAACGCAAAAGATGATGTGTGGTGGGAAACCCCACCCGTTGAACAGCATAGAATTGTCGAGGCTAATCTTGGAGCTTCCAGTAAGAGAATTACCTCCCTTATCGCTTCTGTTCCTGAATATACAGGGCTCTGGGCACTTTCAGTACACAAGGGAGGCCCAAATCGAAAACAGTTAACTATATGCTCTCATTACAACACCTAGGAAACACTTCGATTTGCAAAAAGGTTACGATGGAGTGGCTATGGCAAACATAAGTATATTCTAAATTCAGTTTTGACGTAAGTTTTCAGACTCTCTACAATTTCAAAACGTATTTTAATATAGAGATAGATTATTAATTTTTCATGTTAATAACTATGTTTAGCCACTTTAGTAAAGGGACCATTTCGTTAACATTTTGTCTTGACTCATGAAATCTAGTTTTTAAATTATCAAGTTGCTCACTACTTTTAGTCATTTTAGAAACGTGATCACTTTGTTAAAATGTTGTCTAGACTCATAGAGTCTAATATTGATTTTTTCATGTTTTCAACTATTTTAAGTCACTTGAGCAAAGTTACATTTTTGATAAAAAAAATTGTCCAGACCTTTAAAGTATATAATTCATTCATTATATTTCAAATTGTTTTTAGTCACTTTGGGAAAGGAAAATTTTGTTAACAATTTGTCAAGACTCATAGAGTATTTAACATTATATTTATGGCTCGTCGTTTTGAGAAAGCGAGATGTTGTTAACCATTCCATTGTACTCTTTAATTCAATTTATATTAATCATTAGCGTACAACTCAGACGGGTACTAAGACGTGGTACGAAAAAAAATCAATCATTAATATTTATTTGCTTAGATCATTTAAATAAGTGAAAAAATACCAATCACTGAGTTGTTTTGGACTCTTTAAGTAATTATTTATTATGTTAAATGTATTTGATTTCTTTAGACAAATACAGATCAAACAAGTATTATTTTCCAGGTCTGGCATATCTATCTTTTTTTCTACTTATAAGCTTTTTTTTAATTATTCACTTATTTAGTTTTAGTCAATTTCTCATATAAAATAAAAAATTTCTTAATTACCTGGTAGCGCTTAAATTTAGAGTAAAAGACAATAAAAAGTTTTATATTCATTGAAATAAGATATATGTATTTTTTACGAATGTTTACAATTCTATGTTCAAGAACATAAAATAAAGCGTAAATTAATAATAATGACCAAATTCATTGTTGTATGTTCATATAAAGATTATAAGTTATATGTTATGAGTGTCTTTTATTAGTTGCTAGCCTGGTTTTAGTTTAAGTCAATTTACTCACACTTAAATTTTATAATTGTTTTGCTGGTTTGATTTCATACTCATATAAGTGGCTTAAAAACTATGTTGTATATTGATGCTAATGCACCAGAAAAAAAGAATATAAATGTAGAGGATTAACATTTAACTAAATTAAATCTATAATAAAATGCATACAAATTTCACAAGCCAAGGAACAATAATTAATCAACAGAGATAGTATAATTATGATTTATCGAGTGTAGTTTGTATTGAGTTATATGTTTTAAACAGTACTTTGTTTTAATTATAAGAATAAGTAGTAATAATTTGGTGGAATATAATAAAAATTCACAGTGTAAAGGGAAATCAAAATTTAATCAACTAAGGTTAGCTTATAAAAGCCTGATATTTGGAATTACACAATTTCAACTCTAAAATGAGATTTCTTGTTTGGGGTATTGAAACATAATATATTTTCAATGCTAGCCCTGGCAGGATTCATGAGTCAGATAGTATTATATATATATTTAATACTGCGGCACTTCCGGACGCTTATCATTCGTAGCCCAGTTTGTGGAAAGATTAGCCAGTACTAATATACCGTTGCCCAGGATATCTCCGAATGTAGAGCACATCCTTGCCGTGGAGGCTATTTCCATGGCCCAATGAGATGAGGTGAAGGTGTGGAAAAAGTAGAAACTCCTAAACTTACCTTAAGTCTAACTAAACAATCCTTGGTGACCATTGGGGTAATTCCCCTTTATGTAAAAATATCCAAGGTACCACCCATAAAACAAACCTGGGACCCTTTGGCTCATATCAAGTGCACTAACCACTACACCAAGGGGTCGTTTATGAGTCAGAGTGAAGGACATACTGGAGCGTCACTTGCTCTCGCTTTTTTAAACCAGAGTAACAATACATATGGTGTGCTTTAAGAATCACGCTCATGACATAGAAAATCACTCCGTTTGGGACAGGACAGTTCTTACACCATTTTATCGTTCCTGGTGGACATTCTCTGATATATTTTAACAAGGTAAATCACCCAACACCCTCGGTAAGGGTGCCAGGAACACTCGCAAACATATCGGCAACCAGATTGTACATGTTATAAACAGAATCAAAAGGTTTATATCCGAATGAATATATTTAAATACATGTTTATAATCTGAACGCGTATTAAAACGCGTCGAAAAAAATATTAAATCTAGATCTTAGTTGTAGTTAATTCAGGGTTATCAGGTCGTATGCTAAAACAGTCAGGATCTAAACCAAGGCAGTCCAGGGCTGATACGACGCATGACATTGGAGTCACATGAAAAATACTATAGCCACGCTAGACCCCAATAGACCACCAAAGTTTGAAGTTCGTTATAAGACTGATTGCTAATGTGAAGAATTTTAATTGTGCACATGTTAAACACGAGTGACATCAACATGTACACTATCTATATAAGATGAGCACAAATTCATAAAACAATAGAAATGTTATTTTAGTTCATAATATTTTCTTAGCACTGCGTTTTACTACTCGTTCGGGGTGTATGCTTATCTACTAATTACGCTAATGATTTAAGGGATTATTGAGATTATATTTGTAGTAAGTGTGTGCCTACCCTAATTTACATGAAGTAAGAGTGGGAGTATTTTTTGGGAAAACCACCCTCATTACACCCGACTGAGATTCGTACATCTATCTTTTTTCATTGGCAGTCTAGTCTACTCTAAGAGTTGTGCGACAGACTACGTGGCCATATAAGCGGGTTAGTTCATAATTATTATACTAAATAATCTTTTTCGACAATTACCTATTACTTATTTAATAAAGGTTATTTACAAATATGTTTTAATTTTAGATATAAATGAAATATTAAGAACTTTGGGACAGGAATCAGAGCCGAAACTTTCCCTTGGTTTACCAACTCTCTGTTCCTGAGCCATTATTTTTCTTCCTATCTCCCAGCTCATTCTTTCACCATTATTCAAAGTAGGTTAATAAAAAAACTCCATAGTGGCAGCCTGCAATAGAGCCATAACTACCTAGCTCCCGCCTCTAGTTGGCACATATAGTCCTAGCATCTGCAGATAGAGGGTGTCATGTGGTCATCACAAAGAACCCTCTGTTCATTAATCTCAGTTTTTTAAACCAGAGATGCCACTTTTTCATTCAAGTAGATCCTCATTTGTCAACACGACAAATTTACCATTATGGACTTGAGGTTTAGTACGTTGGTTATCTGGCCAAGAAAATTCGCCGTTATGAGGTCTTGCTGTCTAGCGTCACGACGTCAGCAAGCCGTTGGTCACACGGCGTCAGCTCATTGTCAAGTCCTTGGTCTCATGTCAGGAAAAGGAAGAGGAGGGAGTGGTGAGGTTTCATCAGGGGAGGTCTGGTTGGAGGGAAGGACATAGCTCGAGCTGTTTAGCGTCAGGACACCGGATGGGAGAAGAGGATGGGGTGGAGTTGGAGAGGGCAATTTAACATTATGGGTTTTAGCTGTCTTTTAGGTGAAGGCATTAGGCAGGGCGAGATTTATATCAGTAGTGGCACCGGGGTACTAAATAATTAAAGGCCCGAACATTAAACAAATATTAAACAAATACTTTTCTTTTCAACGTTTAGACATTATCATTTTTCTTTGCAAAATTAACTGTTAAAATCTCAATTCTGAAGATATTGTTTAAATACAAGGAATTATTGCCATCACAATACATTAGATTTGTCTAAAATAAAAAATAATAGTTATATATTTCGTTCCTGCCAAAACCTTATGAAAATAGCTAAGAAATAAAACACAAAAATGTGTCAACACCACGGTCAGATAACACAGGTCAGGAAACTCTGGTAGTGGGGATGACTCAATTAATGAAGCAAGTTTGTATAATTCAATGGGTACCCACTAGATTGGCTGCGATCTATTGATGTTGCATTGCAACATTTTTTGGCAGTTCTCGGGCGTCCGCCCTTGTCACCCTCCCGTAAATCTGGCCCTGGGTGGAGGGTACAGGATGATAGTGGTGGTATAGGGTTTGGTGGTAGAGGGTTGGTTGAGGTTATGTATGGGTCGGGGGTTGGAGAGGGGAATTAACCATTATGGGTCATGGTTTTGTCAATTTGGCTTCCGTGAATTTTCAGTCAAGGGTTTGGTTGTTGTGTTGTTATGCCTGTGGACATAAGATTAGGCTACCCTATGTAAAGGAGCATAGGGTATGTGACATATACCAGCATTTAATTGGAAAGAGAATGGAACACTATTTCATCCTGAGCTCACAAGCCATGTAGGGGGTGGGGAGGAGGAAACGAGATGGGGGTAAGAATACAATTCACCTTGTTGAGGAGGGTTGATCCACCGATAAGAAGATGAAATAAAGGAGGTTCACTTCACCACTCGTAGGGAGACTAGTGATATGGGTTCTGGGTGCTGTTGGGAGAATGGGAGAATTAGGGTAAGGAAGAAGAATTATTATTATTATTAATATTATTAATAGCACCACGTCTTACTACCCGTTCGGGTTATACGCACTTACGCTAATGTGTAATGGTAGGGTGATTGTGAGATGAAATGGAGGACCTACAGTTTAACGTGGAATCCGAACCACGGTGGAGGCCTGGCATTCCCCATATTCATAAGTTGTGATTAATATACGTCTTGTCAGAGGGGGTGAAGGAAGGGTTTGGCAATCAGATAAAACTGTGCTGGGACCGAGGATTGAACCCCGGACTCCCAACACAGAAGTCTGACACCTTACCCCTAGACCACCAAGTCACCAGGTAAGGAGAAAGAATTGCATCACTGTTCGGAGGGAGATTAGTGTCATGGGTTCTGTGTTTGGTGTGGCTAGGAGGTAAAATGGGGTTGTAGGAGGGAACGGGATAAGTGGGCGTCTGGGATGGTGTCGGCACATGGTTTGTCGAGGAGGCGTCTGGGGGGCGTCGATGTCCACCATATTGCTGGGCCAGCTCTTGCCTATATTATCTACTATTAACCTAATATACTATTGATTTCAATACTAAACTATTAAGATGGTTGATCTACTTTTGAACATGTCTGAAAGTTTTCTTTTTGCCATATATGCGTATAATTCAAGGGTAGTTCTATAATACTATTAAAACTCAATAGTAAATTAAAAATAAAGTTATAATGCAATAGTGATTTTAAAATATTATTCAAATCCAATAATAATTATATAATACTATTAGAATTTAATAGTAATCACAAAATACAATTAAAACTGTTTGTTAACGCTAAAGAGCTCAGCTGCCGAGGACGGGGAGATCGAGGTTTTAATCTCGGTCAGGTAAATTGGGGTGCGGGGTTCCGAAATGGTTTTCCACTCTTCCTCCACGCAAATTTGGGTTCACTTCCTCTAATTCAACCTTTCTAATTCCTAATCCATTAGCGTAATTAGTACTTAAAGCGTATAACCCGAACGGGTAGTAAGATGCGGTGCAAAATAAATATATAAATTAACTCTAAAATTTACAAAGCTCATTAGTACTTAAACACAATAGTAATTCAAAAATTACATAAACCTTCAGTAGACATAAAATTCTATTGAAATTAAATATTGATTCTAAAATACTATTAAAATTCAATGGTTATTCTAAAGTACTATTAAACTCAATGTTTCTCAAAATATTTTTAAAATTCAATAGTAATTTAAAATATTATTAAAATATAATTTTAATCATAAGGTTTTATAAAAATCAATACTAATTCTAAAATACATTTAAAATTCAATTTTAATTCGAAAATAAAATTACATTCAATAGTAATTACAAAATACCTTTGAAAATCAATAGTAGGCCTTAATTCAAAAAAAGTATTAAACTTCAATAGTAATTTCAAAATACTATGGAAATTCAATAGTAATTTCAAAATAAATACTATTGAAATTCAATAATAACTACAAAAATACTAGTAAATAAAATTTAATATTAGTTAAAAAAATACTAATAGTTTTCTATCGTTTATGTTCATTAGGGCAGAGCACCCATACAACAAGAATGACAATGCTTCTTTCAATTTGTAAGCCTGAATTATCTCATAGCTTAGAGATTTTCTCAGCATGTGATCTATTCAACGTAATAGAAATAAAGAGTAGTTCACTTACCTGGCTTGGAAGTTAAAGGGTAAGGGTTTATAAAGTATATCAAAACAAACTCTTAGAGAATGTAAGGGGAAGACCGGATCTAGCTCTAAACCTCTTTGACCAAAATGATACAGCAAGTTATACATGTCGTTATTTAAAACTACCAAGCTGATGTCGAGAGGTGTATATGATGTATATTTATATGTTTTATACTGTATGAGAATCCTTGAAAAATATCAATTATCCACAATTGGAATGGGTTGTCTGACCGTCAAACAATAGTTTAACATAAGTTTATACATGAGTTTTGAATATAANGGGGGGGGGGGGCTTAAAATAGTCCTGCCTCTCTCCCAAATAAAAACAGTGGTGGCTTGAGCTCGTGAGCTCCTCCAACCCTTCTCCACCCCCCACCCCCTCAACTCCTCTCCCATTTCCGGAGCCCATGCATATATTAAGAAGAAGAGCTTTTGAAGATGAAACGTTGACTCTTAAACAGCTGGTTGGACTAATTCAGAAGATGTTGTGAATAGAGAATATGCTCACAGATCAAATGGTTTAGTTTATATTTAATCACTGAAAAGGCTTAAATTGTATCTATGTTTTATCAGGTTTTCACTTTTGATAGGTGGCAAATTAATAGCATAGCTTCCTATTTATGTATTTAATATTACTGGAAATTTACTAATTTAGAGGAAGTGTATTCACATTTGCCTGGAGGTAAAGTGGGAAACCATTTTAGAAAAAATCACCCTCAGTACACCCGACCAAGATTCGAATTTCAATCCACGCACGTCATCAGCAATCCAGTCTTATTACAAGGGCAACGCCTAAGAGGTCTTTGTTGTTGGAAGCACCCATAAAGGCACAAATTATGAGAACTATGCTAATATTTAGTGTTTAATTTGTTTCACTGGAATATCTAATTCACATAGTGTGTGCCTCTATCTGTATACCACTTGCAATCAGAGGCAGCTGGCTCGAAGTTTGAACCAAACAACCAAGCTCGCCCCCTCAAACCATTTCGGTCGATTGTAAAGAGGGTGGTGCTCTCTTCCTTCAAAGAAAATACACCCACGCCCCGTCAAAATAACACGAGCCCTCAGCACGAGAGACAAACAATATAATAGATGGGGTGCGTATTGGAACCCCACTATCAAATATGTTTGTATAAAAAGAGGATGGTAAAGGTGAAAAGTCGAATATTCTCTTCTCGCTAACCAAAAGCGGCTTGACCCGAGTTTCTTTTTTAAGGGATGGAGTGTGTGTTTTTGTGTTTTAGGTGGGTAAGTAAAAGGGGCCGGAAAGGGGGGGCATCTGGGACCTAACGTGAAGCTACCAGGTTTCCACAAAGAAATATCATCGTATGCCTAATCGTAGACATAGTTTGAAATATGATATTATTTATACATAAGCGTGAGAATTTGGGGTAGTGATCGAGCACCAAAAGAAAATTGGTTTTTCACTGTTATTATTTTATTGTCTGACCTTTGAGGCTACTTTTTGTTCTTAAGGTGCGGATGAGAGGAATGTGAGAAAAGTGCAGTATTTTTGCAGTTTTTATATCAAAACATGTTTTTGTTAAAAATAAATCAAATATTGCTTCAATACAAATGTAAGCTTAATTTTATTCACATGGTGAACTCAACAAATGTTGAATATCTGTTAAGGGTGTCCTGGAATTTAATGACGAATTTGATCTCAATTTAAAAATATTCTCTAAATTGAAAAATGACACCTTGACATGGGAATCAAATCCGGGACCTTTGGCCTAGTACGCCAATACTCTTACCATTGCGCTATCCAGGAATCATCCCGTGCCCAGGATCATTCTTCACTCATATTTTAAGGCCGAGTCTGTGATGAACGTACGGAAATCTTATGTTCCATTAGGTGTGATCAATTAAGATCACGAGCTATCAGATAACGCAGCCACCTTCGACTCGTTAGGATGTTATGCTGTTAATAGTAAATGACAATTGTGTGAATGCGCATATCATGATGGATTAAATAGTCAAGCTATTATATTTGTTTACTACAGATATATATATATATATATATATATATATATATATATAATATTTTCTAAATATTGGTTTGATTCCCGTGTCCAGGTGACATTTTCCAAACTAGAGAAGGTGATATTTGGATGTGGCTATAACCGTAATTAACATATATAATAGCGAAGCTCTTTAACCCTTCATTTAAAAAGTTTGTTATCTCATGCCACTATACTCATGACAGATATTAACAATTACTGCTGAGTTATCTATGTTCACTTTATGTCTGTACTTAAGAAATATTTGATTTATTTTGGCCAAAAAAATATTTTGCTATAAAATCTCCAAAAACACTGGCCCTATATCGCAACCTCTACCTTACCCTTAAGGCTTAGTATGTACTGGAAAAGCTTAGGCCTACAAGCACAGAGTTTATTGGACAGTTCCTTATGTCTGGATCCAAGCACTCTTTTTCCATTTCTCAGTCTGCCGTTAAATATATTCTTAAGAATACCTCTGAGTTTGTATTGTTGTACCAGTCTAATATTTCCCCACATGAGTACGATGGAGAAGCCAACCAACACATTGGCACAGAGAGCGTGCGTGCGTGAGCTCCTATAATACACAGTTGGAATAAAACTAATAACGTTCCCCATGTCTATGACCTCAGGTTGAAACATGTTATATAACCTGCATCGGTGAACACATGGACTCAGTTTCAGGATACCCGCTTCTGTGGTTGCATAGTATAAGACGCTACTCTCACAATAGACTAGACTACAAGTGACGAGGATGTCGTGGTTCAATCCCTTTCCACTGTAATAATAGTTTATCTTCCTAAATGGTTTCACACTCTTTCTCGCCACACAAATGCGGGTACACATTATCTAAATTAGACCTTCGTCATTCCTAGCCCACTAGCGTAATTAGTACATAGGCGTACAACCCAAATGGGTAGTAAGACGTGGTGCTGAAAAAAAATTAGGATCATTCAGTCTGGTGTGCTGGCTAAAAGGAGAATTGGATTCAAATCCCTGCCAGGTGTACTGAAAGCTTTTTTCCCCTCAATGGTTTCTCAATCTCCCTCCGTGTAAACGAGAGTACATTTTATTCAAATTATACCTTCTATATAATCCCTTTGGGACTAGCTCAGTCGCCAGCGTGTCAGTCCAATGAACTAAAGGTCCTGGGTTGAAATCCTGGCATAGCCAAAAAATGTATCATTTAGTGAAATGTGGGTTTTTCCTTTCATAGTTATGAATTAAGAGATTCGTGTTGGGTCTGTTCTAATAATTAAGATAGTCTATAAGTCGTGTGCTGATATAATAAGTGTGTTCAGAAAGTGAACTTTAAATACTCCAGACAATTTAAATTTAAAGAGTTTGGACGGAGTAGTAGACAAAAATTATTTATTATATGAATGTTGAATTCATCCCTCTAAAAACATTGGAAATGTAAAAAGGTTCAATAAGTACACCCGCAATATATACCACCCCAAACAACATTAACCAAAAGATCGTAATTCACAGGAACTTATGCGAAAAAATACAAAAACAAAATTATATACAACGGACATTATGTTGTTAATATCAAATTTAAGAGAAATATCTTACAAATACAAAATAAGTGATCTCAAAAAGTAATCACAAGCAAAGAGGTAACTTATTTATATTTCAAAGACAGTTTTAATAACTAACCCAGCACAAAACCAACAACAACAAAATTACACACTTAATAAAAAATTGTTACAGCTATATTGCTGTTTCAAATCTATGGTCTGGGTCAGTTTTTTGTTCAAGTAATATATTTTTCACTACCAACAAACTAAGCCTGTAATGGCTTCATATACATTATAATCTAACTAAAGACTAGTACAGGCACAACATCCAGTGCCTGGTCGTTAATTTATCAATGTGAAAGAGTAAACCCATATTTCACCAATGATAAATTTTTCAGCCATGCCGGAAATCGAACCCGGGGCTCTTAGCTTAGTAGGTAGGCACGCTACCAACTAGCCTAAGGATTTAATTACAAATATGTATTAAATTAAACCATGTTTGTGGTTTTAATTAAATAAAATACATTAAATATTTTACAAATACAAACCAATTGGTAGAAAGAAATAATGACAATTATATTATCTTATGCCAAAGAAAATTAAAGACCTACAATATGTTTACATTTAATGTAAATACTACAAAAAATGTTAATTTTCCTAGCTCGAAACTAAATACGAACTACTACAATAATACTAATACAAAAAAGGTATCTTTAATAAACATATTGAAAATAAAAGAATAAATTTTACATGTAAGTATGTAACACAAGATATCTTAAACTTTTTTTTGGCAGGGGTGCTTTCTAAATATTTGGTGGCCCGTTTTTCTAGAATATTATGATACATTCTTTGAACCACCTGATGGCAAAGAAATCTAGCTTATATGCCTAGAATTTCATGTAATTTCTTTAAAAATTTGTTCACCAAATAAATTAGAGTGAATTCAATGTAATTATTAATTACATATAACCTAAAATTAGGAATAAAATTAATTTTTATTAAAATATATATTTATCATACTACAGTGTTAATAAATGTATATTTAACTTAATATAAATATTACTTCCAATACATCTTAAGTTTTTTTAAATTATTAATAATGAAACGAGAATACTCAACATAAAATATAGAATGAAGTACCTGGGTACTTTTCACTGTTACATAAGTAGCGTGTAAATCTTACAGTGGCAATCTTACCATTGACCCCGATTTGGAGAGTTCATTGACCTACTTTCACATCCGGTTAATTTACCGTTATTCCCCTTCCCACACCCCCCTCCAACGAGGTTATTTTCCGTAAGCCGTGTATTGTGATGTCAATTAACCTTCTTTCCACATAAGGTTAATTCCCCCACCCTCACCCGGGACCATGCCCTCCAAAAGAGGCCTCCACAGTGGCTCATGGGTTTAGCCCATTTGATTTTAATGTATGCCCATTAATGTCTGCCCCAAGGGTTTTGGGTAGGAGAGTGTGCAGTCTCGGACACTCCTCCCCCGACGTGCCTGCATGGGGGTTCAAAACCTAGACCATAATTAAACAGACAGTGTTTGTAGCTCACCCCTCGGAATCCACAGACTGAGGGGTGGAGATGGAAGTTGGGCCTAGTGTTCCCCAGGGTGTGCAATCCGTGTGTCCGGGTACTTTTTATTTATTGGAAGGGGAACGTGTGGTCTATAGCGTTGGACACTCCTCCCGCGACGTGTAGAGAAGCATCCTCTCTCGATGAATACCAAATATCAAGTGTGAGCTATTGGCAATGTCTCGCTGTGATTTTCATTGACCCCCTTTCCATATCAGGTGCCCTACCAGGTAGCTGAACTTACTGGCTGGTACTGGCTCAGTACGAATCTAAGAGTTATTACTCGGGGGGCCCCTTGTCATTATTCGGTCTGGGTGGTAAGGCTAATTTATTCCCCGTACTATGATTCATGATTTTAATGTGTACCCGTTAGCGCAGTATATAATGTTGTTAATTCGAAGCCTGATTACTAATGAGTGTAGAAACTATCGAAGTAAGCATTTGCTGTTAATTTTCCGGGGCCCCAGGGCACTCATTACATACCCGTCAGCTTCCTAATTATTACGTCAAGAGTGCTGTGCTAAATGCCATTAACGATTTGATTTTTATCTACGGTAAAGGAATCCTATAGTAGGGTTTTGACCGAAAAAGCACAATTACTTCAAGAGTCATGTGTGAATATTCTAAACTGTTCCTCCTACCAAACAACTTAAATATATTCATGCGGCTGTAGCATTAGCTGCAAGTCCAAGATGACTAAGTGAATAAACCATAGACTTACCCCATTACTCGGACACCGACTGCTGTTGACCCAGCTATGGACTTTATACTCCTCGCCACAACCAACACGCCCGGCCGCGACAAAAAGATACGAGACACTGAGGCGGCGCCGACGCATGTATACAACACAAGATATCCCAGGCCAAAGAACTTCGGAAGAAAGAAGAGACTCTTCGACTAGTGTCCAGTAAGTTCTCAATTATTCTAGAATAGTGTGGAAGCATATGTTGCATGTGGATCCCCCCTTTTTACTTTCTTTGGTGTGCCTCCCTTCCCCGTGTGATCCCGTCGTTCTATGCTCAGTGAGCTGTGCCAAATCGTATATAAGACTGGTTGTGCAATTGGAAGAGCACTCAGTCACTCACCTGTAGTATTCTGCAGGCTCATTTCATTGGTTCCATTTCATCAGGTTTATAAGTTCATTCGCGAGGTTAAGAGTCATGGCAATGACTCGGTACTCAAACAACAAATCAGCCCTGTCGCAGACAACCTGGTTTGGCATAATTGTCAAGTCAGAAGTTCTGAGTTGGGCAACAGCCGAACGGCGGAAGAGCACTCTTGGACTGGCTTCGGCAATAGCAGGGCGAAGCTGAGGCTTCAGAGATTAGGAATTAAAATGTAAGCAAAATTCTCTTTCGACAAATAATTATTGATTTAATTTTTTTTTTCTAAATTCATTTTGGCTAAATATTATATAATTGTTTATTTTATAAAACCAAAATTATAAGACTCTGGTCGGATATGACTAAGCTGAGACTTCAGATAGTTTTCATAATATAGGAATATCTAAGTCCTTTTTGTCACACTAAATATTTATCTAACTTTTGTAGAAGAATATCAACAACATTTGCTTGGTCAAATGTTACGTCCTGGAACTTTTATTTAAACTTATATTTTGTCTTAGTGTTAAAACTTGGGTTCAATGTTATGAGATAATAGTTATGGAGTTGAACGCTGATAGCGCAAGGGAAAGAATAATATGAAAACACTCTATGCACATAGTTTATTGGACGCTATTTAGACAATAGCGCAGGTGATTATGTTGTTAATAGGAAGTATTTTTGGACCAAGTTTATTGGACGCTAATAGCACTAATAAGGAGATTATTGGAAAACACCATATTTACTTTGATTATAAGAAAGTAGTATTTAGACTACGATAACTAAATGTGTACTAATCAACGTTAAGATCAATAATAAAAAAAAAAATTGATATTATTTATGTTTAGGGTAAGCCGATGTAAGGCATATTATTTATATCGATATTTATTCGTGTTTGAGAGCTATAAACAATAATTAAATTGATTTATGTTTAATGTAGAAAAAAGAGGATTTCAGAGAGATTTAATATAAAAAAAATTTATTGTACTTTCTTGACATATAATTACGTATTTAACTTACGATATTATTACCTTAAATTTAATGAAGATAATCATTATAATATTTTGTGCATTCTTCAAATGAAACTTTGCTGTAGGGATCACGAACTTTTCTGTATGTCTTAAGGTTTTTTCCCTGTTATTTAGTGTTCATATTATATTGAAATATTAATTAAATGATTCATTTTTAATAACTTATCCTTTTACGCAATATCTCTTTCACTTACATATCCTTAGGTTTACTACTACCCATATTTTAAGGCTTTATGTTAGGTAAATTGTTAGAAGGACATTTTTTTTTATTGAGGGTTACCTTGGGGAAAGTTACGCAATCGGACCAGATTGCGTTTTCTGGGTATTGTTTATATACAATTCTAAATACTAGAGGATAGAACTAAAGTGTACAGAATTTTCGTGGAGGTAGAATGGAAATTCACAACATAACGCTATCTAATGCGTCAGGCCCTCGATGCATAACAGCTAGTATGATTATGACTGTAAATACACACGTCAGGGGTTCGAAACACGATATTAGCTCCATGTCATGATGTTTTGCCGGGAGATCGGATTCTAGTAAGGTGCTTCCTGGTCTCACTTTCCATGCAAATACCGGTTCACTTCCTTGTCCTTACCCCCTTAGAGTAATTTACATTGTTTCAAAATAAAAGTAATTATGTTGTTACCAAACCTGTGTCAAATATAAACCTTTGAGCTGGAAACCCCTAACTGACCAAAGAAGTTGGCAACCAATGGAACAGGATTCGAACCCCCTGCAGTTTAGTATACTGAGAGAGTGCTGTCTTAGACATAGGGGGAGTAGTTTTTCACTCTCCCGCTACGCAAATGCGGGTTCAAATTTCCCAATTCCTATTCCGCTAGCTTAATTAGTAATTAAGCGCATAAACCGAACGGGTAGTAATACGCGGTGCTAAAATGTGCCGAGTTCATGTGATCTATAAATAATATGTGCGCCATTTTTTTTTCTCTTGCGTGCCGGACCGGCCATCTGGGCTATCCGCATATTTATATTAATGAAACAGGAATCTATAATAATAAAATGAAGTGTTTGTCTGTGTGTTTGTTTGTTTGTTTGTTTGTGTGCGATGCCCAGCCAAATCTACGGCACGCAGAGATCTGAAATTTTTAACGTAGGTGTACGGGAGGGGGTCCAAATGCACCTCAAAGCGGGATTTTTAAATTTTTAATTAGTCTATTTTTTAACACAATACCACAGTGGATCACGTGTAATGAATGTTAAACTTATCTATTTCTGCAGGGGGTGGGGGGGTAACATTTTTAGACAAGATATATCGTCTAATTTGTAAATTTGCCGTTGTTTAACTAGGTACATTAGAGTTGGACCCTCTGCGGGAGTGTTTATTTTTTACAGCCACACAAATGCGGGTACACATCACGTCCTGTGACGTTAGGAGGTATGAGGGTTCAAAAACCTGCAAGGTCGACATATGCTAATTACTTTTATAAATACAAACCCTATATTGTTGTGCCAAAAGTCCTTAATAAATCTAATTTATTCAGCCTTACTTCTTTCTTGTGATAAATATTAGACATGTAGAACACTGGAAGGCTGTGTGTGTGTGCAAGAGAGAGAGTGTGTAAACGGACATTATACGTTTTAATAAATATTCAGGGTAAACTAAACAAATCCACGCCAAAGTACTCAATATTATATATTACTTCATCAGCGTAGAAATTCAAACTTACCAATTGTCAGGCAGTTAGCTTAATTAGTAGTTAAGGAGTTCAAGGTTCGAATCATTGTAGGGTAACCTAGGGGTGTTTTCCACTCTCCCTCTACGCAAATGTGGGCTCAAACCTCCCAATTATCAATCCGTGAGCGTAATTAGTACTTAAGCATATAACCCGAACAAGGTAGTAAGACGAGGTGCTAAAATATGTCGAGTTCATGTGGGAGTGGTTATGTGACACCTTACCTTAAACCCTGCTTCTTCTTTCAATCTGTAGTAATATTTGGTTTAGTTGAAGTGTAAACATAGAGAAGAGCCAGCCTCGTAAAGATTGTTAACTCTCTAAAAAGAGTGCATAGTGATAGAAACCCGCCTGGGTGACGCAGTTGGCTAACGCACCAATTTCGTGTTGAGCTAGACTACCGAGGACAGGAGGAGGATCGGGGTTCGTATCTCAGACGGGTGAACTGGACTGATTTTTCCACTCGCCCTCGTCACGCAAATGGGGGTGCAACCTTCCCAATTCTTAGTCCATTAGCGTCAATTTGAATTTTTTTGGAAATTAACTGGAAAAATTGAATTCTAAATGAAAATCAGAAATGATTTTTTCATGATATTTAAGAATAACCTACTTTTTTTTACAAATAACAAATAATTTCAGGTAATTTACAAATAATTTATTTTTGAAAATTTTAGTTTTGTTAAATATATTAGAACAAGTTGGTTTAAAGTTTATATTTACAGATTGGTTATTGTGATAAATAAACTTATGTATTTTTTTGTTTCTATGAATAAAACATAGTACTTATTAATTGGTCACATATTTTCATATGCTCATTTTAACATAACATTTCTATGTTATCTCCAGAATATATTTTTCCCTATATTTTATTTAAATTAAATAAAACTTTAAAAACTTTGTCTCTGTAAAATAACATTCATTTGATATTTTTATTACATGTTAAAAATAGTTTGGCTCATTAAAACTACTACAACTTGTCTTATTGTTATTTAACCGGCGCTCCTCAAGCAGATACACCAAAAATGGAAATATATTATCTATAATTACATGAATTATATTTTTTTTAAATGTTTACATGTCTTTATTAGTATCTTTTTCTCACGCATAGCTCATATCATTTAAATATATATATATATTTCTTACCTATGTATCTTAATATGTGTCCTGGTATGTTCCAATTAAGGTGTAAGATATACTGGTTCATATTCTAGAGCTATCTCTTTTTTATATATACAAATATTCCAAGTTTTGTGTGAATACATACTATAAATCTGTTATGTTTGTGTTTTAACGTCTACACCCAAACACACCCCTCCTATCCTATAAATACAGTTTATTTAGCTTAGAAGCTATGGGCCAGTTTCATAGTCAAATTTAGTACGCCTCAAGTGCGGCGCTACACTAAATACAAGACAACACCTACCTAAAATCGAATAGAATGGGCCGTTCTCGCATAGGAAACTGGCCCGTTCCATTCTGGTTTAGGTACGTGTCGTCATGTACTTAGTGTAGCGCCGCACTTGAGGCGTGCTAAATTTGACTATGAAACTGGGTCTATGTCTCAAACATTATAGATAGAACAATTGTTTCTAAAATAATTAAATTCTTTCAGTTTATAACGTCAAAACAATTTTAATTTATAAATTTATAAAAAATGAATATGCGTGTTTATTTTTGTGCGTGTGTGTGTATATATGTAAACGGACATTATAAGTTTTATTAAAAATTCAGGGTAAACTAAATATATCCACGCCATAGTACTCAATATTATATATTCCTTCATCAGCGTCAAGCGTATTTAGGGAGCTATTTTTTAATAGATTTTCCGGGTAACGCGCTAGATTCGTGTTGAGCTAGACTACCTATGATGGGGGATATCGAGGTTTGAATCTCGGTCGGGAGAACTGGGATGATTTTTCCATTATTCCTCCCCCACGTAAATGCGGGTACATTTTTCCCAATTCCTAATCCATTAGCGTGAATGGTACTTAAGCGTATTATAACACGAACTGAACCGGTAGTAAAAAAGACGCTGTGTAAAAACAACTGTTTATAAATAGATTATGATTTTTATACAAAGAGACGTTTAGAAAATACAAACCTATTTCATCCAAAATTTATAAAATAATACTACAGTATCGGTGATATTTTATAGGTATTAATAGTATATAAAAATAGGTTGCTACAGATCACTTGTCTTGACGTATGAATACGTGAAATTAGATCTAAGGTCTTTTCTAGTTGTTCCTATAAAAATGTGACTGTAGTTCAGTGAGACAGTGTTAAGCTGCCATGTCTATCTCTAGGATTCGATTCGATTCTCATTAGGATACAGTGGGAATAAATCTCGATATTAAGATTTTCGATCTTGTTTTCTCTCTGAGCTATCCGCATATTTATATTAATGGAACAAAAATCTATAATAATAAAAGGAAGTGTTTGTCTGTGGTTGTGTTTGTGTGAGATGCCCAGCCTAATCTACGGCACGCAGACATCTGAAATTTTTAACATATGTGTACGGGAGGGGGTCCGAATGCACCTCGAAGAAGGATTTTTTTAAATTTTTAATCAGATTATTTTTTAACACAATACTACAGTGGGTCACGGACAACGCCGTGTGGGATTGCTAGTTATGAATAATTTAAAAGGTACGTGTGCCCTTATTTGCGTGAAGGTAGATAATGAAACCAACAATTCATCCTAATATATTTGAACCCCATCACTGGCAAATAAGACTACGTCTTGGGTAGCAATCTACCGTCACAAAGCTTTTTTATACATTTATTAATGGTCGCATGGTCTAGGGTGTCACGAGACGGCAAATGATCTATGTTTGAAGCAAATGCGGGTACACATTCTACCTGGTCTAGAAAAATCTGGTCGACCGGCAAAACACCTTCGAAAATAGTGGAGGTGCAGAAAGTACAACCATTCTAAGGATATCGAGGTACGAATCCCGGTGTGCACGCCGTCTAAATTTGTATACTTGCATCGATGGCCGCATGGTCTAAGGCGTCACTAGATGTCCAGTGATCTATGTTTGAAACAAATGCAGGTACACTTTCTACCTGGTCTAGAAAAATCAGGTCTACCAGCAAAACCTCTTCGAAAATGGTGGGGTTGCAGGAAGTACGACCATTCTAGAGATATCGAGATTCGAATCCCAGTGTGCACGCCGTCCAAATATCAGTCTAATCTAATTCTGACGGGGGCGGAAATAGAATCCCCAGTGGTGTAAACTGTAGTTATATCTCCCTCCGGAACATTTTATAATCCTCCCTACCGCACATTTTGCCAGAAAGGGTATGTGTCATTCATATAGTTATGTCATGGGATGTCATGGGTTCGAATCTCACTCGGGTGAACTAGGGTGGTTTTCTACTCTCCCTCACTCCACGTAAACGCTGGAAAATGTCTACCTTACTCCTCCGGTCCATGACGGATACCTACATCCACGCATGTAGAAGGACAATAACAAACAAACAATTTTTGTAGACTTTTGTGGTGGGTGATAGCGGCCCCTAACTGAGGATTCCGTGGCCCCTGATTGTGCATAATTATAGCTGTGTCAGTGCTCTCTAGTTGTGACATCACCGGTAAAAACCCATTGCCGAGGGGGAGGGTTGCCAGAGTCAATGATCTAGCTCACGGTTTCAAGGTCACGATCTATTACTGTCTTGTCGACCCGCAAAACTGGCACCTGTCATCAGGGAAAACACATTACGACATCATTTAAGTTCATGATATATTCTTGTCCCGACCTGTCTTGTCGACCCACCAAACTCTCGCCAGTTATGAGTCACCGAGAAAATCCAGTGTCACATAGAAAGTGGGGGAGAGGGGGAAAGAGTTGCCAGGGTTAATGACGTCGTGTACTAGCTCACTGTTTTAAGGTCACGATCCATTCCTGTCTCTCTACTTGTCTTGTCGAGCCACCAAACTGGTGCCAGGTATGAGTCATCGGTAAAACCCAGGGGAAGTGTTGCGACATCACACGCAATTATTACGTCACACAGATTGAGATGGCTTGTCTTGTCTAGCCGCCAAACTGGCACCAGGTATGAGTCATCTGAGTTGCGACCGTGCGATAACGTCATCGGGAAAACCCATTGCCGAGGGAGGGGTGCCAGGGTCAATGACCTCATGTACTAGCTCCCAGTTTCAAGGTCACGATCTATTCCTGTCTCGACTCGTCTTGTGCTGCCAAACTGGCTACAGGTATGATTAATTATGTTTGCGACAGTGCGATGACGTAATCGAGAATACCCATTGCCGGGAAGGGGTGCCAGGGTCATTGACCTCATATACTAGCTCACGGTTTCAAGGTCATGATCTATTTCTGTCTCGACTCGTCTTGTCGAGCTGCCAAACTGGCACCAATCATCAGGGAAAACACATTTCTGGGGAGGGTTGCGACATCATTCAAGGTCGTATTCTATTTCTGTCTTGTCGAGCCACAAAACTGGCGCCAGTCATCAGGGAATCCCATTGCCAGGGAGGGTTTCGACATCATTCTAGGTCGTGAACTATTCCTGTCTTGTTGAGCCACCGAACTGGGACCAGGTATGTATGAGTCATCGAGAAACCCCAGAGGGGAAGTGTTGCGACATCACACGCAATGATTACGTCACACAGATCGGGAAGGATCGTCGTATGTAGCCGCCTAACTGGCGCCAGTCATCAGTGAAAACCCATTGCCTCAGGAGGGTTGCGACATCATTCAAGGTCATGATCTATTCCTGTCTTTTCCAGCCGCCAAAATGGCACCAGTCATCAGGGAAAACCCATTTCCATATAAAAAACCATAAATAAACCTTTGCGACATTGAAGGAGGACAACAAGTCGCTAACCCCATGTCGTGATGGAAATAACCAGAGGAGAAATTCAGGACAGACGGAAATATACTGGCACCTGTCAGAAGGGAAGCCCGGGGGGAGAGGGGAGTGTTGTGACATAACACGCAATGATTACGTCACCGGGAAAAATAGTTTTGACCCGTTGGCGGAAAAGGGGTTCCGAAACGCCATACTATCTACTACTCTCCTCTTTTTGCATATCTGGTGAACTTTGTATCTTCTATACTTACTGAAGTCTCGTCTGCTGTTTCCTTTAGTCCTGGGTTTGGATCATCTCCAAGTATAATATATTCGAGCAACGTTTGTTGGTTTCCTTCTGTATATGAACCTAAATCACGTGCCTATCTGACGGCAAAGCTAAAGTTCTGTCTTTTAGGACATATGGGAAGATTCCGTGCCACTCACGGTGCCGGCGTCAAAAATATAATGCGGGGAAAATGCGGGGATTCTTAGTATATTTATCTTATCTATATAATTATATAAAATCGAAAGTTCCGAACGACTGACTGACTCACTCACTCATCACTAATTCTCACACTTACCACGAAGCTAGAGGGCTGAAATTTGGCACAGGTGTTCCTTATAAGTACGGTTATCATACGTCCGGATTTCGTCCGGACAGTCCGGTTTGGCGTTCTGATCAGAGAAATGTCCGGATTTTACTAATATGAACCGAAAATGTGGCCAAATTGAGGAATTTTACTCCAGGCCGCACCTTAGGTCGGTCACACTGCAGCACTGCGCGCTCACTGCATTCTGTCTCTGCATCCAATTCAAGGTCACTCGCAGTCTTAGTCTACAGAGCGGACGACTCTCAGTTTTTTTTT
>CABFVX010000222.1:174650-223526 GCA_902151425.1 Timema shepardi | reverse complement strand
TTTTTTTATCATTTGTCAGTTTGTTTAAAAATAGCTCGTTTGTTTTGTACCTAATGTTCCTGATGTATTGATACTATTAGTGTTCAGTTTGTAATTTTAGTGTGTAGGTAGTTATAAGTTTGCAAAATGCCAAAGCGCAAGTGTGTTTTTAATGACAAACTAAAAGAAAAATACAAGTTTCTGAGACAGTGTCAAAACAGAAATGACCGCGTGAGATGTTTGACGTGTAACTCTGAATTTTCGATGGAGCATCGACGACGGTACGACATAGAACATCACTTGCAGAGTGAGAGACACAAGAAGGCTAATCAAGCAGCATCCTCGGCAAGTATTAAAACTTTTTTTTAAAAAAACACTGATGTCACGGATGCTGAGTTGCAATGTGCGGCAAAAGAGGCAACGTTTACCTACCATACCGCAATGCACGGACTTAGTTTCAAAACGTCTGATTCCACTGCCAAACTTATTAAAAAGCTTATTGCGCCTAAATTTTCAGGAGCTCGGACTAGACCGAAAAAGTTATTGTAAATGTAATATCTCCTTACATAGTTGATAAACTGCTCAAAGATCTCAAGGATGCAAATTTTCTAACACTAACAATTGACTGTTCAAACAGAAAAGAGATTAAATTGACTCCTGTATGTGTTCGTTATTTTAACCAAAATGAAGGTGTTAACGTGATTTTTTTTTTATGAACTTCCGGGTAAACCTCTACTATTTTAGTAGAACATCTTTTAAAATGTATCAAAAAGTTCTCTTTTGATTCCAAAGTCGTTTGTCTGTGTGTTGATAACACTAATACCAACTTTGGTGGTGTTAAAAGGTATGGACAAGGAAATGTTTTTCGAAAACTGCAAAAGGCTCTGTCAAGACCAATTATTCTTGGCATTGGATGCTCTGCTCACATTTTGCACAGCACAGTGCAGACTGCCTGTGATGGCCTGCCCGTTGATGTTGAGGCGATTGTTGTCAAAGTGTACAAATACTTTTATAAGTATACTGTCAGAGTGACCACATTAAAAGAGTTTTGTGAATCTGCAGAAGTAGAGTATAAAAGAATCCTTTCACATGGAAACACAAGATTTTTGAACTTAAAGCCTGCAGTATAAGGGATACTGATTTTGTTTGAGCCCTTGAAGTCGTATTTATTGTCAATTGAAAACTACCCAGCATCGTTACTTTCATTTTTTGAAGATCCAGTAAATGAACTTTATTTAACATTTGTGCATGGAAGCCTTCAAATGTTTCAAATTACAATTCTTAAAGTTGAGTCTGATTACATTACTGCTACAGAAGCGACACAAGTGTATGAAGAATTAGTTGTCAAACTGGAAGAAAGGAAGGCAACTAACTTTATCCCGTTTGCAGCAGAAGGAAGAAATCTTTCTGAAAAGTGTAGAAGGTTTTTACAAAGCTGGTATAAGCTATTTGAAATTTTGGTAAAACAGCTTTGACAAGGCTAACCACTATAAATGGTTAACGCTACAACATGACCCTACCTGGGATGAGATGGAAGACAGTGCTTTAACTGTAGCCAGCGTTAATCCGGATTCCATCAATGTGGATGAAATATTTGATGAGCGTTCGTCACTAATCCAAATTCTGAAAAATCTGAAACCTGAATGGGATTCCCTACCAAAATATGAAACCCCCAAAACTAAAGAGAAATGGAAACAAGTATTTGAAGCATTTTCTAGAAGCAATGTCTCCTTTGTGAATATTTTCAAAATAGTAGAATTCGCCATGTGTCTGCCTGGTACTTCGGCTCCATCTGAGCGTATTTTTTCAATGATGGGATCTGTTTGGATGGCTGAAAGAGGAAGATTATCTCTGTCCGTTGCAAGAGATCTTCTTTATATTAAAGCAAATTCTGTTATGACATGCTCAGAATTACACGACCACATCAAAAATGACAAGTCTTTTCTGAGGAAGGTCAGTTCATCTGAAAAGTATGAATCAAAGAAAATTGAAGAACCTGTCCCTGGACCCAGCACATTGTAATCAAAAGTTGGTCCATGAATAGATCTTCTTTATATTAAAGCAAATTCTGTTATGACATGCTCAGAATTACATGACCACATCAAAAATAACAAGTCTTTTCTGGGGAAGGTCAGTTCATCCGAAAAGTATGAATCAAGGAAAATTGAAGAACCTGTCCCTGGACCCAGCACATTGTAATCAAATGACCATGAATGAAGTACTTGAAAAGTTCAAAATATAATATGAACACTTATGTTATTTACTGTATGTAAATATTTCATGGAATTTAAGTGATAGTGTATTAAAAAGGCTTAATTATAATAAATTTGTAATTTATTAACCCCATAATACTTATTTTGTAATTTATAAAGCTTATAAATCAAATTTAATTTGATAACATTTTTCACGTATCAGGATAGCTAAAAACGCAGATTTCAGTGCCTAATTTTCAAAAAAATTCCAGGGGCGTGCCCACGGACACCCCACTTCCCTGGGGGGTATTCCATACCCCCAGACACCCCGAAGAGACCTCTGTCCGGATCTGGCCTCAATAAATTATGGTAACCCTACTTATAAGGTAATTAGGAAAAGTAAAGATATTTCATTCCAATGTTTTGTGATTAAGGGAGTGAAATTGAGGTAGCTACCCTAATAAACAATATTGTTTTATAAACTCTTTTTAAGCATTTATAGGTTAATAATCCGAAAAGTTTATTCTAATAATATATTTGAAAAAATGTAACAATTATTTTTTACCGCGCTCGGCTGATAACGCGGCCATTCGCCCAGACGATGCCACTCAGTTCACGTACAAGCCTGTGACTTGTCGCTTACTTCAAGTTCACCGAGATTATTATAGAATTCGGGGTAACTACCCCAATCAACAATATTGCTTTGTAAACACTTTCTAGGCGATTAGAGGGTAATAATCCGATAAGTTTGTTCTAATAATGCCTTAGAAATAATATCCCGTGCGAAGAACGGGCATTAAGCTAGTTGATTACATAATTAAAATCTAAGTTTTGTTCAAAAACAAATTAATAAATCCCCCAATATATACATATGATAAAAAACAATCTAACTATGTCTGTTCATTTGATTCCATCTGTTTGTTTGTTGCCAGTAAACTCAAAAAGTACTCATCGTATCGAAATAGGACTTCTTCTGTTTTACTCCTTATATTTAAGAATATAAGGAAAGCTACCTACCCTCACGCTATCTCATAAGTGAGCGAAGCAGTGTCCAAATAAAAACTGATTGTTAAAATGGTTACATTTGTGTTTTAAATTGGTAAAAATTCAAGTATATTAACTTTAAGTATATAAATATTATTTGTAAGTCTCATTAGCAACCAGAGTTTGAAAATATCAACAAACATATTGTAAAAATCCTGGGCATATATTGTTTTAGAGATATGCTTTAAGTCATATTATGCATTTACATCAGAAGATAAGTAGTGTTTCTTTCATAGATAAAAAAATACTCAAAAGTAAACTGTCTCCCGTCGTTTTATCTTTGATTTATATGTTTAAGGCTACGTTTATATTCACGCATAAGGCTTAAACAATAGTCAACAATGCATAACGTACAGTACATGATACATTTTGACTAAAATACAACGATTAATTATGAAAGGTAATTACTAAACTGTTTCATAGGTCAGGTCATCCACGGCACAGCGCGTCCTAAGGTTACGGATAAAGGATACAGGCTTAAGATATGAAGGGTAGCTGCGAATATATTGAATAAGCATTCGCTGACGGCTGATGGAGAAGTCCTCCAGCTTAGATGTTGGGCATAGGTGAGATAAGCCCTTACCGTGAAAATAAATCCCATCGAGAGACATCCAGAAGTTTGACAGGGTAAAATATTCTGGAGTTAAAATAGTTTCCCAATTGGATCTGTGGGAAGGGACTACTCCGGAGGAGTCATGGGATAGTAAAGCTAGGAAAAATATTATGATTGGTACATGGAATGTTATGAGATTATATATGTCAGAGGCACTTCAGAATGAAGTAGGTTAAATTAGTTAGTTAGGTTAAATAATTTTGAATTTGGTAGTGTAGCTCTACAAGAGATTATATGGTCAGGAGATGGTACGGTAGAATCAGGTGAATACATATTTTTTTGGAGGTACGGACATATACAGCTTAGCCACAGGCTTTCTAATTCACAGAGTAGGGCAGCAGTTAAGAAAATAAAATTCACTGACAAAAGAATGTCAAGTAAAGTGGTAGTATGGAGGTGGCTTAATATGCTCATCATAAATTTTCATTGGCCTACAGAAGACAAAGATGACCTACTAGTAGTGAAGGTGTCAATTGGGAACCCCGCATCCGCCAAATGGATCCAAACACTTTTCCCATTATCATTGCTTTTAACGACCCACTCATATCGAGATAGCATTGTGATGAGTTGTTATCGCAAACTGTGTAAACATCGTTGTGGTTCAACATATAGACCGTATTTGTGTATGAAGGGTAATATCTGAGTATGAAAAAGTTATAGTACATTTTAGGTATGAATGACCCACTCATATCGAGATAGTATTGTAATGAGTTGTTATCGCAAACTGTGTAAACTTCGTTGTGGTTCAACATATAGACCATATTTGTGTATGAAAAAGTTTTAGTACATGAATGTGTAACCCCGCTCATACCACCCACCCCGACACTTTCAGCCCCCCAGACATGTTGATTTGATGATTGCTAATTGATAATTGATAATTAATTGTCGATTATCAGTGCACGGCTCTGTTTCTAGCGTAGACAGTGAATATTACCCAGACACGTTCGGAACCCCCGGTTCCCCTGTCTAGTCTAAACACTCACATACTTGCTATGCGTTGGAGCCCCCCTCGATTATTGATTATCGCTGCAAGGTGCGGTTTCTAGCATAGACTTCCAGCCCCCGCAGTGTTGATTTGCTAACGGGTCAAAACACTTTTCCCCCTTCCGCTAATGGGTCAAAACACCCCTCCCCCTTAAACCCTTCTCGATTATTGATGATTGCTTATTGAGAAGGTTTATAGCGTAGACAGTGAATAAAACAAAGATCTTACAAATATAACCCTATCATACCACCCGCCCCGAAACCTTCCCTCCACGTGATTGATAATTTAATTGTCGATTATAGACTTCCAACCCCCTCCCGCTAACGGTTCAAAACACTTTCTTACTTCCTCTAACAAGTTTAAACACTTGTAACTTCACCAATCCCTAACGGCTCAATGCCCATGCCTGTAAACATCCTAGACTTCCCCCGAATCGAGCCTCAAGACATATCGATAACTGATGATTAATTGTCGATTATTGATGATTGATTATCGGTGCACGGCGTAGACAGTGAATATAAACATATAATAGTATTGTGATGAGTTGTTAATTGTCGATTATAGATATACAACCCCCTCCCGCTAACGGGTCAAAAAACTTTCCCTCTTCCGCTAACGGGTTTAAACATTTGTGGATTGTAAGAGTGTGTGTGTGTGTGCGCAAAGATGCTCTGTCCACTCCACGGGGCTTTGGAACTCCCCAGTTCCCCCAGCCACGTCCCAGACATATCAATTATTGATGATTGTTAATTAATTGTCAATGATTGAGAATGTTGTAAGAGAGTGTGTGAAAGCAAGCTCTGTCCGCTCCACGTTGATTATTGAGCGCCTGGAAAATCCCTCGATCGAGATTGCATGTTGATTGCTAATTGTTAATTAATTGTCGATGATCGACTTCCCGCCCGCTCCAGCTAAAGGGTCAAAACACTTGTTACTTCACCTTTCCCTAATTGGTCAAAACACACNTTTTTTCCCGGAGGTATGTTGCGACATGTTGATTGTCGATCGGCGCTCAGGACAGTTTCTTTCCCCACCACGTCCCAGACATGTCGGTTATTGATAATTGCTTATCGGTGCACGGCGTGGTTTATAGCGTAGACATCCTGCCCCCTCCCCCTAAGCAGTGTTTATTTGCTAATTCCCTCTTCCACTAACGGTTCAAAACACTTTTCCCTCTTCCGATAACGGGTTTGAACACTTGTGACGTCACCATTCCCTCTTACGCTAACGGCTCAAAACACCTCTCCCCTTCAACCCTTCCCCTACAACCACATCCCAAAACACTTTCAACCCTTCCCCCACAACCCCATACCGGGTCAAACACCCTCCCCTTCAACCCTTCCCGATTATTGATGATTGAGAAGTTTTAAAACACAGATATTACATATATATATATATATAAATATATATATATATATAATACACTTTTACAGGAATGACGCATATAATCGTTCATACATGTTTCTACAGTGTCTCTTAGATGGGTTAGTAAAATTGTTTTTAGGTTCACAATCCAGCATGTAATAGTCCAAACCAACGACCTGACGCGTATAGTAGGTAGCACTGATAAGGTCCAGGTTTCTGATGTGCGTTTCTATCGTAGGCTGTTCTAGGTCGACGTCATCCGACGATTCAGTTATGGTGTTGCACATATCCACGACGAGTGTGTCGATCAAATAGTTGCAATAGCATGAGACGGGTGTCGACCACATGTCCCGGCGGTCGACGGCGACGTCGATGAGATCCCACACGTCACAAAAACGCGCCCAGCTAGGTGCCAGATAGGTGACCCGTCTGAGTCCGGCGTCTTGTTTCTCGCTGATGACGACCATACGGTCACCGCACATGCGTCTAAGGGAGATTTCATGATTAGTTAGAGTAATCTTCTGCGGAGGTTGCGTGTTGGTGAAAAACTTTGATATGACCGACCTGTAGCTGCCCAGTTCTTGCCACTCTGTACGGTTTAACACGACACAGTTCACTCCGCATTTTTCTAGCGTGACATAGGGCGTAAACGTGTTCTTGACGCTCATGCCTACGATGACTCGCTTGGCGTCGACTTCGTCCAGAGGAAATAAAGTGTTGAAAATACCGGTGACGGCGATCGGCTTCACCGGCTTTGCTTTGCGTGTGCATACGTCTTGGGCTTCCATGATTATGGGAGGCACACCGCCGGGACGCCCCTTTTATAGGCGCACGCCGATTGGACGCAGCCTCTTGAGGGGTGGCGGCAAGACCCTAGCGTCTTGAAAAATATGTTGTAATATCTCACCACCGTAGAGTCGTTGGCAGTATGATCGGTGGGCGAGAATAGGGCGAGGAAAGTTTTCATCTGAATTTTCTGGGCACGATAGAGAAGGTACATGAGACAGTAATGGCCGCAAACGTCCGAGGCTATGCTTTGAAGTTGTATCGTGTTATGAGACGTGCGACAAGTGTTTTTACGTATAAATGCCCGATGCGATTTTATACGGGGTGGAAAACCATAGCTGTCAAAGTATTCTCCCAGGCCGTTATTATCGATAAAGATGGCTACCCAATGCGTCCCGGGCTCGGTGTGTGGATCAGTGTTGATAACGAGAGTGGCAGGTCGCGATTTTCATGTGGGTAGTTGATCAGCAAGGAAAACACCCGAACGTACAGAACGGAATCAGGGGCTTGTTTTTAGCGCACGTCTGATGGTGTGCATGTCCATCTTCGATCATCCAATCTCGAAGTCCCCAGACGATGGAGGCTGAACAGAAATTCCACACAGAGCTATGTGTCATGTATATGATGCGGCCCAATTTAAGTGTTTTCAACGAAGGACAGCCTTTGTCGTACAGATCTACGATCGGTGTAGACGTGTATTTGGCTAGAAACTTTTTCTTTTCTGCCCCCTTGACGTAGGCGGTTTCTGCACGCGTTGTGGCACCGAAGATGAGGGATTCGAGCAGACTGTAATTCACATCACCGCTATCCCAAGAAATACCGTGCAGATTGTTGACGATGTAGTCGGCTTTCTTTCTGGAAGCGGTGGAAAGTTCCTCGATAGCGTATGGAAGTTTTAACGCCCAATGGTGCAGTAATGTACCGCATAGAGATAAAACACTCAGTTCCTTGACGATAAACTCTTTGCGGTCGTCGATGAAGCTCTGGAAATCCACAACGACGTCCATGGTTTAAATGACGTGGCTAAGGGGCGGGAAGTCACTTATATTAACTCCCATAGTCGGGCACGACGTTTCGGTCCTTGTCGACGATGATGATGTTGGCAAACTCCCCGTACACGATACAGTTGAATGTTTCGGTGAGAGCTCTGGTGAAGCTCACTTAGATGCTCAGAGAGCCGTGCCGCGTCAAATTCCTATGCGATGACATGCGGGAAGACAGATTAGGTGTGAGATTGAAAGCCATGAGATGATAACTCTTAGGGAATGCTTCCCGGGTGATGTCGCTACCTTCGTTCATGAAATGGATACCTGTTCCAGAAAACAGTGTGTGGTAGGACATGACATAGTTGCCGTTTGGAAAATCGGGCTGTAACGGTTTCAACGGCACTTGTTCCCCGTCCACGTCCAGCGAGAAATGGTGCATGCCGTACGTTTGAAAGTTGAACGGGTTCTTGGTGGCGTCTCCGTTGAACGCCGCGTTTGATACAAATCCCACCATGCATCGTTTGGGTAACTGGCCGGTGAACACATTGTCCAGGGATTTCCCTTGCACGCCCGTAGGAATAGTGAGTGTTTTTACTTCGACGCGGGGGATGGGATACTTTGCGGGACAGACATTTAATGCCTTGGCGTGTGCCAACAGTACAGAAGGTGCCACTTTGACACGTCGCACAAGAAGGTCGGCTTCAACAATGTGCACCTTAAAGTGAGAGAGTTCCGGGATGGCCATAAGACTTAACCCGTCTCGGGAACGGACCAATTTGACTCTGAGTTCGGTGCCATTTGAAAGGTATTTCTCTTGGTTAAACACGTCACCGTGTAGATATCCCAAAAGCTCAACCATCTTGCTTTTTGCGGTGAGACTGCAACGGGCCTCAAACCCCTTGTTGCCGGCGTTAGCCTCCTCAAAGGTTCCGGGGGTGTCTGAGAACCACATACCACAAGTCAAATGCGTTATTTTGGCTTCACTGTTGTAATTTAGCAGCGTCTATATGTACGCTCTATAGGCATACGTGCTGCTGGGTGGTGAGAATAGCGAATGCAATCAGTTGTTGACGGGAGCGATCTGATCCACCTCAGTGAAAGCGCCGCCGTCGGTTTTCATGATAGCCGTCCTGAGATAGAGCATGGTCTGTGAAAGATCGATATGGAATTCGCCTTGACCGGTAACGGTAAATTCTACGGGCGAATCACCGGTGAGGGAAGAGACAGGTTTGTACTGGAGCCATTTTCCGCTTTCAAGACTGGTTTGAGTGGGTGGCACGGAAAAGAGATCTAGTTCACTGGTGGCACACTCACAGGACTGAGGCTGTAGAAACAACATTTCAGCTGAAAATATCTACAGCTTCTTTCTTGACCTATTTACGTCGGGCGAAGACAGAATACTGGCGTCGTTGCTTCTTACACCGCCCTTTATATCCGGAGCCGGTCATCAACGTGTTGATCTTCTGCTTGGCCTTGCGTTTCAGGTTTGTTCCAGCCTCGCTGACACGTTACCGTAGAGCCTCTTTGAAAGGACGCCATTGATTGGCAACGTCGGAGAGCACCTCGATACCCGTATGAAGCGCCGGTTTTACAATGGCTTTAGCGCCGCTTCTCAGCAACGGTACGACGCTTTTGAAAAGTCTACTGAAAAAACTTCCTATCCCGTGCCCGTGTTGATATGGAACACCATGGTATATTGAAGATATCACTGTTCCAGCCTGCTTGACGTAGTATCTTTGGTAGGGACAGTCCATGTTGAGTAGCGTCGAAAATGAAGTTTCGCGCACACTTTTCCAAACTCGAATGTTACAGGTTCACCAGTGTTTGTTCTTATATTGATTTCCAAGCTTCAAATTTACCTTCTAAGCACGAGCATGTAGTTCAACGGATCATAGCTAACTGTCTTATGTATGCAGTAGAAATAATTTATGTTATTGATACCGATGATACGTAACAGCGGTGCCACAATGTCACCCACGGGTTGAGGATCGACGATATCCGTGTAGATGTACATTTGCGAGGGCAAGCCTAGTAGAATATTGGTGGCGTACGGTGACTTTGGGACTTTGATCAGATTAGTCTGAGGATTGAAACCAAGCTGTAGGCTTAGTTGACTAGACAGAGTCAGCAGCTGTATATTTGGTGAAGAAGAGACAACGTCTGTGGTCTGTAGACGACAAGTTATCGCAACACGACACTGCTGACTTTGAAAATTTCTTCACTCCAATTGTTCTCGTAGCCCTTTTCAAACAGCATGTTGGATTTACTAATACGAACAGTGTCACCGACTTTTATTTCCGGCTTACTTTTAGAGTTTGGACGCCTTTACCGTACAGATTATCTCTTACTTGAAGCACATTGGTTTCTGAAACGGCTGCAGGTGCCAGCTTGATACTGGAATGTTTTTCACCGTTGTAAGCGTCGACCAGATCTTGGAGTACGTCCACATAGCGATACGTGCTATTTTTGGTAAAGTAGCGCCACATGCGTCCTTTCAGCGTTCTATTGAATCGTTCCACGACTCTTTCCTTCACGTCCAGATTATGAGTGGTGTAGTAATGCACGCCTTCTTATTTGAGAAATTTCCGGACTAGCCAAGACGTGAACTCTGTCCCCTTGTCCGTCTGCAAACTTTGAGGTTTACGGCCGCTTTGCTTGAAAATATCCCGAAAGGCGTCTCTCACGATGCTCCCCTTCTTGGACGGAAGCGTCCTCGCCCTTGCCATCTTGCTAAACACGTCGATGACGGTGAGCAAGCACACTACACCGTCGTTGTATTTGGTGAGACTTCGCATATCATTGAGTTCGGCTTGCCATAGATCGTCAATGTTAGACACCACGTACTTTCCGCGTGGAAACGTTTTTATCACCGGCTTGTGTAGGGTATAAGCATCCTGCGCACTAAGCCATTCTCGTACTTTGGCGGGATCTTTCTAGGACGCCTTTATGAGCGACGCCGCCCCTGCAAACCCTGCAGGATGAGAGGGTTCGTAGTAGTAGATGTCGGCTATACGGTCCATTAAGCATAGAACGGCAGCCACCTGTTTTCGTCCACCCTTTTCAGCTTTTTATTTTTAGGGCGTTGCGGGGACTGTGTGAGTGGTTATGGTACGAGCGTCGGATCTCTAATGTGCGCTAAATGTTTAGGATTTACAATACATTCTTTCGGGACGTTTATTTTTTGAAACGCCGTGAGAAACTCTCTCCACCCTGACGGTTCGCTGTGTCTTCTCACTCTGACCAGATCTTTGACTAAATCCACAATATTGGAACCACGAAGAGGCGTATCGTGAATACTCACTTCACCGTTCTCGTCCCAAGAGATACCACCACGGGAATTAATATATTCTAGTAAAAGTTGAGCTTTTTTACGTCCCTGTACTGGTACAGTATTGATTACAGCAGTGATGGGAAGTACAGACACTTCAGGGGTAGTGGGAGTGGAGGTGGTGGTATTTTCAGGGGGCGGAGGGTGTTGACTAAAGTGCAGATAGCGCTGTAGCACTTGTTGGTATAGAGTCCATTTAGACTTGTCGTCAAATTTTGAAGCGAGGATTTTTTCCATTTCCTTCTCCAACTCGGAGACCACTAGATTTGTTGCCGTTGCCACTTGTTGGTGGTGTTTCTCGTAACGGTGTAATGTTTCCAGGGACACCAATATCATCTTTCTCGTGTGTTCCACTATTTACTTGTTGAATAAGGAACCGAGGACCCCATTAATTAAGGGGGCTAAAAGTAAGGGCAAGAACTCTCCTCCCTTCTGAACGAGTAGTCGTCTCTTCTTCCTCCAACACTCTCCTCGTTTGACCAGATTGCGCAACACCTGCTCGTGAGCACGTAACTTTGTCTTCTGCGCATTTTTCAACGGCACCCTCCCTTTTAAAGTGTTGTCGGCCCACTCGCAAACAGCGTCGATCAGTTTCTTGTCGGCGGCCGTTTTCAGCAATGCGACACGTTGTTGGGGGTTCATGCGATGCATCGCACGCAGCAGAGGGGTTTTCCTCAACACTTTGGAACTCATGGTTATGAAATGATGTGTAATCGGGACGTGTCGGTGTTTTTATAGCTTTTGCGTGGAAGGTACACGAAGTACTCGACATTTGTGCGGGTTCTATATCTGAGCCATTCGGGTGTACCTTGTTTGAAATCTAATAAAATATACCCGTGGGGAGTACTTGTATCATCGGTGTAAGTCTCTTGTAAAACACGAGGGTTTTCAGGACGTTCCTGACGCGCAAAGTGTTGAATCTGAGCTTTATCCCGGGGATTTTTAAAAAGCACGATATAGTGTGCGTTTAAAGAAGTGTCTCTTTGAACCCTGCCCTGGTGGAATATATTTTGTGTAAAGTACATGACACTAATATTTTGATGATGGCATCCTTTGGTGAAAATATCGACGACCACTTCGTTGGCTTCACGCATCAGGTCGTCCAGGATAATTAGCTGTGGAGAGTCGCTACATGTGGATGATCGAAGATGGACATCAGGGAAACCCTTACAGAATATGATGGGNGCTATGGCAATACGTTAGCTAAACTGATACCTGGACTAGGATGTCTTACACCGTGTGATTATCATAGATGTAGAACAGTAACACCTTAAACCATGCTAAGAACCAGGGGGTAGTAAGGGAGAAGCGGTGGGAGGTGGTAGGGTTCGTGGCCGGGAGGAGTGTATTATAAAACCTTTTGTTTAGACTCTTCATACCAAAATCGGCTTTTGTGAGAAAAATATAAACTGTTCTCGAAGTGTTTATGTAACAACAACATTGAGATTATATGGGAAATCTATAGACCGAGGGAAATAAGTCGGAATGAGATGAGAAGGGGGAGCGGGGGTAGTGGTAGGGGAGCGGGTTGTATGGGGAGTGGGTTGTAGAGGAGGGGGTAGTAGGGGAGTGGGTTGGTAGGGGGGTAAGTTGCAGGTGTAGGGGTTGAATATGGTGTACTCTGGTTTTAAACTCCAACATCCCTAATCAACAATTAATTACCAATCAACATGATAACAGGACATACGCATCAACATTCACAGATGTTTACAGGCAGTGTCTTGACTCAGGGGCTGCCCCGGAGATATCAGTATACTGCCAAGGACGGGGAGATTGAGGTTCGAATCTCGTTTGGATGAACTGAGGTGGATTTCCTCAAATGATTTTCCACTCTCCCTCCACGCAAATGCGGCTTCACTTCCTCTAAATTCAAAGTTCTCAATTATAGTTTAATTAGTAATTAAGTAGTTCGAGGTTTGACTCTATGCTTGGTAAACTAGGCATGTTTTCCACTTTCAAGATTATATATTCTATAGTCCTCGCCAGGGATGATGTTATAATAAGAGGTAAATGCTCTAGATTTTTTAAATATAACTTTCCTTATCCTACTCCATTATTGTATGAGTAGTGATAGATACAATTGTTTTGTACTTATATGTACGGGCTAACACAAGACATTGAGAAATTATAAGTACCAATTTTCCTCACTAGATGGCACATAATAATTTACTCATAAATAGGGATATATTGAAGGATTCAGACAGTAAGGCATATTTATTGATTGTACCATTTAAATATTACTCGCAGACAAATAGTGTTTATAATTCGATATAAGGACTAGCTATCCTTTTCAATAAGTAGTTGTTCTTTTAATGGATTATTAAATCTTTAAGCAATTGATTATGAGATGGGCCTCTTAACCCCCACTAATTAATTTTCTCTCTGAGTTGATCACCATGGGAAAGTATCTACTTTAAACTCGCTTTGAAGGTCGTATAGTATAAGGCGCAAATCTCTCACTGCCTATGTTGAGGACATTGTGGTTTGAATCTTGGTCAGGTGTACTGAGTATTTTCCAATCTCCCTCCACGCGAATGAGAATACATGTTCTTTTAACTCTACAAGGATGGATGTAAGGATAGATGAAACACACATTTCCTTTTAAATATTAATTAGTAGTGTATCCATTTTATGTGAGCTTAAATCTAAACGTGTATTGATGGCGACTGGATATGAGTAGTTAGTACATTGAGTTCAAGGCAATCCCTGAAGTTAAAATATAACACACATCAGATTAGTTTGTTTTTTCCCGAAAAAAGTTTTATAGAAATAAATGAAAAATAATGTCAACACTAACGTCGTAGTATATTTTCCCTATAAATACATTATGATTGGACAACCCACACTGTGCACGCTGACTAAAGTGTATGCCTCATGTAGTCTGTCTTACAACTGGCAAAGTGGTGTGGTTCAACTCCCACCAGACGTACTTTCCACTCTCATTTAACACACCTGGTATAGGTTCACAATGCTTCTTTAGTGTAAATATCTTTACATCCCAATGTACTAAATATAATATTTTTACTCTACATCCATTTACCCGTCTATGGCATAGGTCAGTTTAAAAAAATTAAAGTCATATATTTTCCACTACGGACCTGTCGTACCTTAAGACTAGGACATGCACAACATCCCTACCGTTAATTTATCAATATGAAAGTGTAAGCTCACATCTCAGCTATGATACATTTTTCGTACATACTGGGAACTGAACCTGGGACCCTTAGCTCTATACGAAATACGCTGCCCACCAATGTAAGGTGTCAGATTGAATATGTTCACTCAACATATTAATGATCACCATCCTGAGCTCTTTTGTAACAAGTTCCTATTATGTATGTGTGTATTTGTATATACATGAAACGATTTTCTAAGGAATGGCTATATCTGACAGCTAGAAGAACTTCCTAGATTAATACGCCAGGTCATGTGATCATGGAGAGTGTAACATCCTCATGGAACAAACCAGGGCACATGTAAACATTGTGGAACTGTTTGAGAAGCTCTGGTTAACATGTTATGATAACCCCCGAGGGGTTTGCTCTATCCCCGAATAACAATGTTCCTCAAACGTGTGTGGCAACCAGTATTCGAATCGGGAGTGCTTTCTGTGGTTCGCAAACCATCCTTGGTTTCAACTGTTGACATTAGAACCTAAGACTCACTGCCGATGCCAGGGAGATCACGGGTTTGACTCCCGACCATTCTAGGTGTAAAACGTATACCGAAGGTGCTTTTTTCTCACACTTTGTGAAAATGCAGGTACAATTTCATTCCTCATGCCTGGGGGCTCATGTTTGAATACCGTGTGACTTAGAACTAGACACCTTATAGGCGTATAGATAGCTAGCTTTTGACGAAAATATTTTTTTTTAAATATATAGGTTATAATTTGAACACCGAGGTTATTTTCCACCTCTACCTCCAGCATACCACGTGTGAACTTGTCACCTTACAAGCAGCAATATTATTTAGGTCTGTGAGTACTCTAGACAGACGACTCTAATGACTGTTGCGTCTTGAAGGGTGCCGGTGGGTGGTGGAAGAGTGGTTGCGTCACCTGACTTGACGTATGACTGTTTCAAATATCAGCTGTGTATCATATTCAGCAAGTTGTTAAAGAAAACCTTACATTAACTTATTTATTATTTTTGAATTATTTGTACTGCCTATCACATGACTTGACGTATGAATAGGGGATTCTGACTGTTTAAAATATAGGGTAAATTAGAGTTAGACGACTTAAGTTATGCTATTCATAATTGTCTGTAATAGGTTGTATGATGATTGTTGTTTCATGGCCATTAACAAGATTCTGGGGGAGGTGTACTAGAGCTACCATGTCATACAAGATGTTGCGACTAGGGTGACATTGGGTATAGACTATAGATATCTTTTGGCTATGTGACGATCCGTAAACATATTGTCCCACTCAAGGATGTAAGAATTCCTCGCCAAGACTATCAAGCAATATGCCTGGAGGGTTGAAGGGGGATTTCAGCCCAGAACAACAACATCGAGATGAAATAGAAAAATATAGAACTTTTTTCGGTAGGAAGGGTATTATCTGAGTATGAAAAAACTATAGGACCTTTTTTGGAAATAAGGTGGTTGTGGTCTGGAAGGGTTGAAGGGGGGAGGGGTGTTTTGACCCGTTAGCGGAGGAGGGAAAAGTGTTTTGACCCGTTAGCAAATCAACACTGTGGGGGCTGGAAGTCTACGCTAGAAACATCGCCGTTCACCGGTAATCGAGGGGGGCTCCAACGCACAGCAAGGATGTGAGTGTTTAGACTAGGCAGGGTAACCGGGGGTCCCGAACATGTCTGGGTAATATTCACTGTCTACGCTAGAAACAGAGCCGTGCACTGATAATCGACAATTAATTAGCAATTAGCAATCATCAATCAACATGTCTGGGGGGCTGAAAGTGTCGGGGCGGGTGGTATGATTAGGGCTTTGAGCGGAAGCGGGGTTCCCCATCCATGTACTATAACTTTTTCATACACAAATACGGTCTATATGTTGAATCACAACGATGTTTACACAGTTTGGGATAACAACTCATCACAATACTATCTCGATATGAGGTGGTCACTCATACCGAAAATGTACTATAACTTTTTCATACTCAGATATAACCCTTCATACACAAATACGGTCTATATGTTGAACCACAACGATGTTTACACAGTTTGCGATAACAACTCATCACAATACTATATAGATATGAGTGGGTCGTTAAAAGCAATGATTATGGGAAAAGTGTTTGGATCCACTGAGCGGATGCGGGGTTCCCAAGTGACACCCTCACTACTCCTACTAAACGATAGTTTCTACGAGGATCTAGAACACCCTGTTGATCAATTCCCAACCTATTACATGAAAATTTTGATAGGTGACTTTAATGCAACGATAGAGAAGAAAGATTATTTAGAATTACAACAGAAATAGAAAGTTTGAATGACGACAGAAATTATAATGGATAAGTGTGATATATTTGGTTATTCAAAGAGCCTTATTGTGAAAACTACTTGCTTCAAGCATAAGGATACTCATAAATATATTTGTACCTCTAGATGGGAATACACACTATCAAATAGACCACTTGCTGATAAATAAACTACGTCATACAAGCTTACTGAATGTCAGGTTATAAAGAAGTGCAGAATACTATTTAGACCACTACTTGGTAGTAGTAACATTTAGGAAACATCTCTCAGCGCTCAAAAGGGAAATCAGGCGGTTAAAATGGAAATATATGATGTAGAAAAACTGATAGATGGGTAGTTTAGCAATAAATATCAATTTAAAATTTTAAATAGGTTTGCTGCCAAAGTCACAGTATTACAAGGAAAACGTGAAGAACTTTAGGAAGCTTTTTTTTTAGGTATTAACGGATATAGGAAAAGTTATCAGGCTGAAAGATGAGAATGGAAATCTTGTTGCAGACACAATGTTTTGAGTAAATGGAACGACCACTTCACACGTATTTAAATACTCATGAAGAATCTGAATTTACTAAGCGCATCGAAATTCATTCTGCTGAACCACTAGTCATAGAGCCGAATAAAGTGAAGCCAAAGAAGCTATTAAGAAGTTAAAGAACCATAAATCTTCGGGTATATATTTGATTCCAAAAAAGTTAATAAAGAGAGGTGTAGTAATGTAAGTAATAGAAATTTATAAACAGCTGTGTTCCATATTAAACCATGAAGTAATACCATAAGAATGGAAGGAAGATATTATAAATCCAATTTTCATAAAGGGTGATAAAACAGATTTTAATAACTATAGAGGTATCTCAGTACGTTTTTTAAAACTTATACTATTCGCTACTAATTGTTAGGATTATACGATTATGTATTAATTACGCTAATGGCTCTAGGGATTGCGGAGGTTAGTTTTATAAGTAGTTTACTCTCATTTGCGTGGGAGGATAGTAGAAAACCATTTTGTAAAAACCACTCTCAGTACACCTGAGCGAGATTTGGATCTCAATAATCCCGTCATCGGCGATCTAGGCTACAGTGAGAGTAAAGCGTTAGACCATGTGGCCAACGAAGTGGGTATTTCACTATTACCAACATGCTATACAATTTTACATAATATAATTTTATTGAGATTGACGCCGTATTCTGAGAAAATAATCGGGGATCATCAATGTGGATTTTAACGAAATAGATCAACAACGGATTAGATTCTACCATTCACCATATATTAGAAAAAAAAAGTGGGGATATAAGATAATGGTTCATCAATTTTTAATATATTTTAAAAAGGCCCACGATTCAGTAAAAAGAAACAAATTATGTAAACTTGTATCTAAGTTTCGTATACTTAAAAAAACTTGTCCAGCTGATTGAGATAGTTTGACTGATTCGAGTGGCAGGGTATGAGCTAGATGCCACGTCAGATATTTTGTACTTAATAAACGGGTTGAAACAAGGCGATGCACTATCCCCATTACTTTTTAATCTAGTCTTAGAGTATGCTAATAGGCTATTGCAAGAGAGTAGGGAAGGGTTGAAATTAAACTATACGTACGGCAGCTATTAGGATATGCAGATTGTCTAGCTTTGTTGCGCAATATTAAGGAAGCTGCTGCTATAAATGCAGTAATTTCACTAGAGGCTTGTGAGGAAATATGCTTAGAAATGAACGCTGAAAATACTAGGTATATTATCACACAGAGAACACAGATTGCGGACGATAAAATATAGATTACTTCGAAACATATCATTTGACAGGGTTAATGAGATTAAATATTTGTGAACAATTTTAACTAACAATAATGATATTAGATTGTAAATTAGAAAAGTAATATTTACAATGCATGCTATTACTTAGTCAGTAAGTTGTTGTTAGCTCGCATGCTTTCAAGGAATGTAAACTCAGAATAAACAAAACATTATTTTACCGATCATTATCTTGCCTTACATGACGAACAAAAAAAAATGTTTTCGAATACAGGTTGCTTAGGAAGATATTTGGTGGGAAA
This sequence comes from Timema shepardi, assembly GCA_902151425.1. Lineage (NCBI taxonomy): Eukaryota > Metazoa > Arthropoda > Insecta > Phasmatodea > Timematidae > Timema > Timema shepardi. The sequence goes on along the minus strand of CABFVX010000222.1, from coordinate 204,750 downwards.
AGAGATGAAGCTAACAGGGAGTGAAGGGTGTTACATAATGATAAATTACATACTCTGTAATCATTACAATTAATTGTAAGGATAATTAAGTCTCATCGATTACAGTGGGCAGGACATGCAGCGAGAATGGGAGAATATAGAACCTTTTTCAGGGTGCTAAACGGCAAACCTAATGGTAAGAGACCATTGGGAAGACCTAAACGCAGATGGGAGGATAACATTAGAATGGACCTGAGAGATATGGGGTGTAATGAGGTGGACTGGATAGAACTATCTCAAGATAGGGATATATGGCGTACTTTTGTAAGTGCGTAAATGAACTTTAGAGTTCCTAATGCCCTAGAGTACGGTTTAAGTGGCTAAAGTTCACGTAAGAGAACCCCTTTTAGTTTGCTTGAATTTGCATCCTAGATTTGGGTATTTTTTTAGATAGTTTAGGGATTTGATTTTGAGCTAGTTTTATTTGGTTTTGTTTCTTTGATAGTAAATCTAAACTATTGTTTTTGTTCATTGCAACAATGCTTCCACGTAAGATAGTCACTGTTTGCGTTTTTAAATTTACGTCTTAAAATAAAGTATTTTTTCAGTTATTTTTTTGGATTTGCGTGTAAATGTTGCTAATTTAGTATTTTATTTTATAACAAATTCAAACTATTTATTTTTGTGTTCATTACAACAGTACCTCCACGTAAGATAACCATTTTTAGTGTCCTTATATTTTATTCTTTAATTTAGGTGTTTTATAATGTTTTGATTGTAAATTAGGATTATTTAGTTCTGTTTCTTTGATAGTAAATCCAAACTATTTGTTTTATTTGTTCATTTAAAACTGTGTTTACTGTTTATGTTAGAGTACCGTTATCAGGGTACTTACATTTACATCTTAGATTTAGGTATTTTTCAGCTATTTAATGGTTTTACATGTAGTTTGTATTTATTTGGTTTTGTTACTTTGATAACAAATTGACACGGTTTCTTTTATTGCTCTAATGCTCATGGTAACAATTATTATTCCATTTATTAGAGCAACTATTTGTGCTCTTGTACGAACATCTTAATTTAAATTTCTTATATTAACTTACAATATTTTGTGGGCCAATTATATTGATTTAATTTTGTTTATTTGATATTAAATTTAAACTATTTTTTGGTGTTCACTGTAACAATACCTCCACTAGGGAGACCCACTGTTATCGTGTTTGCATTTATTATGAAATTTAATTATATTTTCATCAAGTTTATGGCTTTGTGTGTTAACTAGGTTTATTTAGTTTTTTCTTTGAAATTAAATTCAACCCATGTTCATTGCAACCATGCCTCCAGGTAAGAGAGCCACTGCTAGCGTGCTTGCATTTGTCTATTAAATGTAGGTATGTTTTCAGTCATTTTATGCTAGTGTTTGTGAATCAAGTTTGTTAAGTTTTGTTTATTGGTAATAACTCAACAGGAAAATTGTATTTGGTGTGATAGGGAACTTACTAAAGAGTGCTTTTTTCACTTTACTACATTTTTGTTTCTGAGATAGAAGATGTATACATATATAATAACATTATAAATTTTGTATGCACATTATAATTTTATTTTCTGGGTAGCATAAACGATAAGAATACTAAATAATCAATTTTTTGAATGTTTGCCTGTCTGTTTGCTGCTAGTGAACTCAAAAAGCACTCATCTGATGGAGACATGACTTCTTCTGTTGTACTCCTTATTTTTCAGGGAACCATGATACTTTATATACCATCAGTCTAGCTCATCAGCGAGTAAATTAGTGTCAAAAAACCTGGTGTAAGCAGTGAACATTTGTTGCGGTTGATATTGCTGGTACATAAGATGGCAAGTTATATTAGCTGGTTGTGAAGGGGGAAGCAATTGTGGTGAGTCCATGTTTAATCGTGAATCTTCGTACGCACATAAAACACTGCCCTCAAATAAGTTTCATTATCTTCTAGCATTTGAAGTTGTCGAATGTGGTGATGTATTGTTTAATGCGAGCGAAGCCTTGGGCAAATGTTAGCTATAAACATGAATTCGTCATGTGAGCTGATATCACAGATGACGGGGGATGACAATGTCACAATATTAAGTCTCCTCACGACAAAGAGTAATTATAGAAAATGTAATTATTATTATTAGTATTAGCACCGCGTCTTACTACCCGTTCGGGTTATACGCACTTACGCTAATGTGTAATGGTAGGGTGATTGTCAAGATGTCTTGTCAGAGGTGAAGGAGGGGTTTGGTAATCAGATAAATCTTTGCCGGAACCGAGGATTGAACCCCGGCCGCCAGCATGGAAGTCTGACACCTTACCCCTAGACCACCAGGTCACCTGAAAATGTAATTCATATTTATATACCCGACGTGGGTTTCACGTCTTAGTAGCACGACATTCTTGCAGAGACTGGGGTGTGAATTATATCAAATTCATATCTAATTGCCCGATGTACTGTACGTCACCGGTGCGAAGACTTACTGAAGACTTGGGTTAAAGTATCGGGAAACGACTTTTATTTTAAAGTACCCAACTAAAACATTCGAAATCGCACTCTCCTTTGTCTTTTTCCTTCCCTGGCTTGTGACGAGGATCCCGACGGTTTGGATAAGAAAAGGATAGAAGAGTGTTGTAAAAGTTTCAAAACTCTTAGCCAGAACGACAAGTAAAATATTTTATGGATTGAGGCGTCTTTCACAAGATCAAACTGTTAAATCGTCCGATAAAAGTCGTGCCCAACTCGTGTAGCAGTCGGATGTCATTATAATATCCAATTGTCATGTCCGGCAGTTTGGCCATACGACTTGTAGTTGACTGATAGGGGGAATTGCGTCTTTCACACGATCCGACTAAACATTCGCTTACGTGCATGTCTTACTATCGTAATAACTCAGTGCTAGATAGTCAAAGTAATTGTGGCGAGTGACGTTGACAACGATATATTGATTTCGTCAATGTAGTAATATGATAACTAAATACCGTTTTGCCCTGAATATAATACAGCCTTACACATAATACGACCCTAAAATTTTGAAGGTGTTCTACATGAAAAGTAAAAGTTCTCTAATAGACCTCCAGTTAAAAACTCAACAAATTGGTTCCTTATGCTAAATTAAATACACTTAATAAAGTTGTATTTATTACCTTGGCTTTTCACCTGAAAGGATAATTAGTTTTGTAGTAATCCCGTATCCTAGTATTAGAAATAAGATGAGAATAAGAGTATATTTGACTCCCGACAGAAACTATTTTTGTAATGATAAGAAGAGTTACATTTTAAAGAGACAACATTTCCATGGAACTTAAGAGTGCCTATGAAAATTAATTAGCTAGCCAAACAAACCATCCACTCTTTCCTTTTGAGAGTTGAATTCTCACTCATCCAATTAGAAACACAAAGCACCAATTTCATTCTTGTGGCCTTGTGATAATGGCGGCAAGAGTACATTTTGTGACAAATGATTGGCTGCTTCGCCTAAGACTTTTTAATATCGAATACTTATTATTAGGTTAATAAATTGTTGGAAAAAAGGTAGGGGGCATACTTACCCCCTACCCTTACCCCAAGATAAAAATGATCCCATCCAATTGGTTGGTGTATGGGCCAATCCAGTGTTAGGGCGGGATAAACGTGGGATGAACGTTCGTCTCCCCGCTCCCATCTCCGTCTTCTCTTGCTGGGTATCTATCCCCGGTGATTGGAGAAGCGCTTGGGTCCGGAATGTTTGTGGTGTTTTGGGGGAAAGCCGTGATTTGGGCGGTAGTCAGGGACTGTGTTCAGAGCCGTCGACGAGGTTACATTCGTGAGTGTGACGTCATAGAGCTGTTTTGGACGTGGACTTTGTGCGTGATTGAAGACTATGGTTAAACTGTGAGGAACACCAGAGGAAGACGCCCCCTTCCTTATTGTTGATAATTGTCTCTTAGATATGGCAGAGGTGCCGGCTGAAAGTGAGGGTGAGTTTGAGTCTTATAATTACTAGTATAATTCTGACAAATTTTCCCGCAATTTTTGTGACTGGGTGGCACTTACCTAAGATAACATGTTTCCGGATGCTCTGTGACCAAATATTCTTCTAATCAGTTAGCTACTACAATTTTAATATGGCATAGCGGTTCTTGTTTTCTTGATTGAAAATAACTTCCTTTTTATAATTTAAACCCTATATAATACGTATTAATTTAATGATAGAGTACTGAAAGTAATAAGTATGTAAGCACACATATTGTATTAACATGATTTGAAAATGTTATGTGTCAATCGTGTTAATAATTATTACAATATTATTAATTAGCATATTTTAATTTTACAAAATGCAATTTTTGAGTGTGTTAAATATTGAAAACTAAAATCTATATTAATATTAACTTAATATTAAGAATACATTATCTTTATTAAAATTGTTATACTTTTAAACTTATATCACCAATTTAAAACGTAGAAATCGATTTACTCTAGTTGATCACAAAACCAGCCATATGAGTGATTTGGAATCGTAAAATCTTAAGCAATATTATTAATAGTTTTAAAAATGAGCCCATTGATCACGTTTCTGCCTTGATGTGTATTTTTAACGCCTTTACCCAAATAGTCATAGCATAAATTGTTTATTTAATTTAGTGTCGGATAGTGACTAACCATGACTAGTTTTATATGACTAACACTCAAGGATATATATGACTCGGCGTACTTGAGAATTCCACCATTCCACATTACCCACTGAGTAATCTATATAGAGTCCAATCCATTAACTGTTGGGACCTACTATATGGGTAATGATAATTATTTAAATGCTAATATCAAAACGACCGAAAAGAATCTTATATTACTAATAAACGTGTCGTGTTTTAACTGAGGAGATTTAGATTATTCAAAAAAGTAGTTTATTGGTGTTCAAAGTGAGATTGTGTTTAAATGTATTTATATTAAAATATTAAATAACTTAAATTTTTAATTTAAATTGAAAAAAAAACTAGTAATTTTCTATTTATTTTGAAACAATTTACCTGGAAATGTATATATAGCTTACTGTGCTTACTGTTAAATTTGATTGAAATTTGAATAAATCATTTTTATAATTATTGGTCCTTAAATTTTTTTAAAACATAGGCTATTTGGATGAAATTGGGTTTCGTTTCAGTGGGATGGAGAAGAGGAAAGTATAAAGGAAATTGTTGACCAACTTTATATAGAATTCCTTTTTTGAAATTTGTAAAAAAATTGGTTTATTGATTTTTTTACAAATATATAAATTAAAAAAGAAAATAGAAAATTATCTAAATATTACAAGAGAAGAAACAATTGTTCTATTATTTTATGGTTAATTATAGTTTTTGTATTTAACTAATAAATATGTCAAACATTTTTTCTTTTGCGTTTGGTGCCAGTTTTGACAATTAGTGTCATAAAACTTGATAGAGATTTTGGGATGAATCTACACACACACACACACACACACCTCCATGAAGGCATATCCTCATACTGTGGTATATCTTATGGGAAGGTCAATTTTTAAGCTAAAAAAGCCACATACAATCCTCAATTACCTTGAAAAATGTATTGCGACTCTTTTAATAAATTACTTTATTTGTTTGAGGAAATTTTTGTTTTTAACAATTTACATTGCTTGAGTGCTTCTTAGTTGGAAAAGTAATAATTATTAATCTTAATTTTTAATTTGTAGTTTTTAAAATTGTCCTAGAGAATAGGGTCTTGTCATTCAAAATCTTCCAGATTTGTTTTGGCGTGAACCATATTTGTAATAACAAACCACTTCTTGAATAACTTGGGTTTTCTAAACATCTTTGAATCGTTTCATCCATTCTGTAAGCTCCCTTCTCTACGTAGTATGTTAGGAATATAATCCTATAGTAGTGTGTCAGAGTATTCATGCAAATAAACAAGCTAACATAATTGGAAATATATAGTTGCAGTTGCCTCTATATATACCGTAGTTAAATATTAACTAGACCATGGATGTTTTAATATTCCCTTTTAACGCACAAGTCCCAATGAACATAGGAAAACAAGTGGTTTTATCTAAATAACAATAAAAATAATATCGTATTTTTATTCTTCAAGTTGTATGCATTCCAGTAATAGCGTTAAAAATTATTCTTCTTAAACATTCAGTGCCCCAGGCTAAGTGAATGCCCCAAAATATCGTGTCGTTTAGTTGGTTTTTAAATAGTTGATGATTGTATGTAGTTAAAATAATAAATCATATAAATCTACCTCTTAATGCATTAATAATTATTTTTGGGAGGTAATGGAGGAGGGGGTTGAGACTGCTCTGGTACAATAAGACACGTTCTTGTGTATTGTACTTGGGAATTGTCTAAGGACCGCTTCGCATACATTGAATCGGTATAAGCTTGCGTGCCCCAAAAAATAGATTATTCAATGTTGTTATTTGCATAGGCTTTAATATTGTATTGTTAACCTAATGTGACACATTTTAAATCTAGCAATGACTGGGGGTCTGGTCTCAATTTCCATCCTGGGGGCATTCACTTTATTAAATATTTTGCTTTACATTTCCTCGACAATTGAGGAAAAATGTCAAAGATGATCGTGGGGTTGTCTTTGTGACGGTAATAAACTCTAATAACCCGGTAATTATGTGCTTAAATACCTCAATACAAAGTTAGTAGTCGTGTTATTCAATGTATTATTTTGTTATTAGTACATACAAAATGTAAATTAAAATCAAAATAACGACACAAATAAATTATTTAATTTTTTTTTAAAAATCAAAGGCAGTTTATGTCATCTGTGTGACGTTGACTAAAGTTGGCTTGAGAATATTTCGATTTTGACACTTTTTGAGTTATTAAACATGCTTTTATCATTTTCCACCAAAGAAATATCTTTACCAGTCATAAAAATCGTGTAGAGTGCAAACGAGATTAAAATTTAACACGTGATCACAAAAAAAGCGTTGAATCATTTTGAAATAGTTTTAGGTATCACATTGATGTGCAACTGAAACCACTTAATTAGGATCGAATAAAATTGTACTCAAAATTATGTCGGGATCTACTTAAAATGTAAGCAAATGACAAATGACAAATGCGAGCGCAAAAAGAATTCTAGACGTAGCTGCGCTTCCCTGCTAATTGGACAAGGGATGTTTGATATTAAAATGGCATGTTAAATTTATTTTCACCAACGTAATTAGCCGAAATTGGTTGTCAAAAGAAAAAAAAATATTCTGAAAAAAAAAAATCCAGTCGAAAATTGTATGGTAAGTACAATACTATAGTCTACTACGCTTATATTTCAGATACATGGTAGACGATACTTTTAGTCAGGTGGAACTGTCCGATACAGTCAGGATGATCGTTTCGGTCACGTGGAAGAGGATATGAGGACCTATAATTGGGAAGGATAGAAATAGAACAGGATTTCGATAACGTAAGAAAAACTGGAAAAGTATTTGGAGGCAAATAATTTGCCAGAATATTTAGAAATTAATATAGGTGTCTGTTAGAGTAAAATGTTATTATTACTAACCGGTTAGAGAGTCTACCCTTCCCCTCTCCCCGCTCTGCCACCCTTATCTATTAATTTGTGCAGAACAAGACATATTAAGTGGTGGAAGATGTCAGAATGAAAAGAGTAATCGAGGAAGAGTATTTGTGAATTTCGCTTAAAACAGGCTTTCATGGTCGTCAATTCTATTGGTAGTGTACTGGCATTGTGTTTGTTAAAACTCTTGAAAGAGTACTGAAAAGTATATGGTAAAACTATTTAAAATTAATAAATAGAAAATGATATTACGTCCTAATACCAAACCTTTATTTATGTGGTATCAAAGTGGTTAAGAGCCCATATTACTGGACTCGCAGACTAAACGTCAATCTCATCTAGCCAGGTTTTCCAGTGACGAGGTCAAGTGTACTGAATGTATTTTTCCCAACGTGGCTTGGAGACAAGGGATGTCTTATATTAAAATGGAATGTTAAATTTATTTTTACCAACGTAATTAGTCGAAATTGGTGGTCAAAAGAAAAAAAATCTCTTGAAAAAAAAATCTAGTCGAAAATTGTATGATAAGTACAATACTCTAGTCTACTACGCTAGTTTACTGAATGTATTTTTCCCAACGTGGCTGGGAAACCACGTGATTGCTGCTACATTTAATTTAAATTCTTCCTTTCCCATTCTTATCAACCTAGTTTATCTTGATGCAGATAGCTTTGACCGTATTTTATTTGGAGTGCACGAACGTGCAGAATCTGAACTGACTGATTATATCAAAGATGCCTAAACACTTTACCGGGAAAGGTGTTTACATATATACCTTCTAGGTTTCTTTTAATGCCACAATTGATATGGGACCGACGGCTTTACTTCCCCTCTGAAGGAAGTTATGCTACGGATTTTTATCGCTAAAATTGCAGTGTTTTATTACGAGGTAAGTGCAAAAACATTTTGTTTTTAAAGTATGTAAGCTACATTATATTTTGAACAGAGACTTTTCAGCATAGGAAAACAAGCAGTTGAAGTTTAAGTCGATGGTGCTGTAACTTTTGTGGTAGATTCTGACTTCACATATTTTATAAGTGTGTTAGCTTTTCAGCATTTAAATTCTTTAAAAATCGGTATGGAAAAGGTAAGTTTAATTGAGTTAGTGTTAAGATGGCTTTAACATATAAAAAGTTAAATTACTTTTGGTAAATGCAAGATATATTTTGAAAACTGTAAAATGGGGCTCAGGAATTGAACCCAGGACTTTCAGCTTAGTACGCCAATGCTCTTCCCAGTCAGCTATCCTGTAGTCGTCATGTTCCACTCATATTTAAGATATAGTATGTTATGGACGTGCGGAAATCATCATTTACATAAGATTGATCAATTAATATCACTAGCTATCAGATAGCGCAGCCACCTTTGATTCGGGAGGGCTTGTAGTGTTGGCAGCATAAAGCCCTCCTGAATCGAAGGTGGCTGCGTTATATTATAGATTTTTATATTAATTGAGCATTCATGTAGCTGACGATTTACACACGTCCATCACAGAGACTACCTTAAAATATAAGTGATGAATGAACCTAGGCATGGGACTACTCCCAGATAGTTAGGTGGTTATAACATTAATTGGTGTACGTAGTCAAAGTTCTTAGGCCTGATTCCCACGTCCCTGTCATTTTTAAATAGTCATATTATAATTAGATGTGGCCTTAAGGGTGATTAACAAATCTAATAGCATTCCTATTTAATCCATAGCTGCAAGTTATTTTAGCTCCAATTAGAGTACCATAAACTAAATGTTTACTTTAAATTAACTTAAGTTAGTTAAGAACTACTTCATTAAGATAATGTTAAGTTAAATTAATAGTTGGTATAAAAAAAATATTTGAATTAAACTAAACCGGCAGGCTCGTGTGTAAAGGCATCATCTCCTTTACTATAATGTTGTTTGCCATTGAGGGAGGGGGGGGAGGAGGTATTTGGGGCTCGAATCCAGGACGGATATACCTAGGCATTTTCTACATGTTTTCTCACTCTACCTCCACGCTAATATGGGTAAAATTCCTTTGAATTATACCGTGGTCCTCCTTACTCCAGTGCTTAGATATGAGGAGAGTTTGTTTCGCTCTAAATATATTACCCGTTTATAACAATTCTTTAAAAAACCTTCATTGACAAAGTGGTCCAATTCAACAGCATACGACTCCAATTTAATAGTAATATCCGTGAATCTTTCAAACGAGAAGCGTGCCACCAAGTGCCGTATCAATTGAAGTTACCGGCTGAGCAAGGTATCTGACATACAGAGACAGACAGACACGTGGAACTGGACGCTGCCACGTGGACCGCATTCTTACACGTGGAGTCCGGTCCACTCTGCCTGACTGGCTGGCCAAAAGGTGAAAATATGTTCACTGCTATGGCACGCTAGGGTTTCGGAGGAGTTTCAAGGCCTCATACAGCCAAATCTTGTACACCTGCAGGGCTATGGGATTGGTTGGACCTTCTGGCTGGGAACCTTAAGGGTGTTCAACCCAGTTTAGAAATTTAAATAAAATTCATTATAATTGTATTAAGAAGATATAAGATTATAATAACCAGTGAAGAAACAGAAACTATACTAAGAAGTGCGATCCCTTACAATTATAATAATTGCACAAGTGGTAGAAATAAGATATTACCGAATCGAAGGTGGCTGCGTTATCTGATAGCTCGTGATCTTAATAAATCACACATTTGTAGCCGACGATTTCCGCACGTCCATCATAGACTCTGCCTTAAAATACGAGTGAAGAATGACCCTGAGCATGGGACGATTCCTGGAGTGGATAACTTAGTTGTTAGAGTAGGGGTCTCCAAACTACGGCCCGCGGGCCACATCCGGCCCCACCAGAAGATTATATCCGTTCCCACCACAAGATTTTATCAAGAAACAAATTAATTGTTTCTCTTCGTTATTTATTAACCACGCAGTTTATTTGACAAGGCCAATTTCTGTCCACACAAACCCCCCCCATGACACCAAGCCATAGGGCTCTCGGAATTGAAAACCCTCATTTTCAGTTGCAGGCACCATTCCTTATACCTAAAACAGAACGGCTTGACTGTGGCGATTTTTAGGTGGTTCCTAGTCTCCCGGTAAGGGGTTATAAAAATAAAGAAACGAAAGATGTTACCTAATTAAAAAATATATATTGACTTATAATTATTATAAATATAATTTATTACATATAAATTGATTCATATCTCACAGAGAAAAATCAACGTCAATCACTTTTATCAAACAATAACTGGATTTGGAAAGTGGCACTTTTAACAGACGTGACTGGCTATATTATGACTTGAATCTAAATTTGCATATTGATACAAATTATATTTATGATCTATTTGCACATGTCAAAACATTCAGGGAAAAAATAATGCTACTTGAAGAACAAGTGAACGTTACATTGGCCCGCAAAAACGTGTAAAATATATTGTGTGGCCCCCCCATAGCTAAAGGTTTGGAGACCCTTGAGTTAAGGCATTGGCATACTAAGTCCAAAGGTCCCGGGTTCAATTCCCGTGTCCCCATGTAATTTTTTAATTATCAGAATATGAGATCTAGATGCAAGTAAATCCTCACTTAAACAAATATAATAGCTTTGGTTAATTGTTAGTTGGGAAACTATAGGCCTATGCATTCTATTAATTAACCAACTTTCTTTTAAATTATCATTAGTAGGGGGTGGGAGGTGGGGGTTGTCCTTCTTTAATATTTTCATTGCATTGTAAAAATAACCATATTTATCAAGAATTTAAATATTAGAAAAATATTAAAAAAGGTAATCAACAGTGTTTATCATTTAAAAAAATAATGTTTATTAAACAAAAGAGTGTGTATTTATTTAGTTAGCACCGCATCTTATTGCCCGTTCTGGTTATACGCTTAAGTACCAATTACGCTAATGGGTTAAAAATTGGGAAGGTTGAATTTAAAGGAAGTGAACCAGCATTTGCGTGACGAGAGTTGAAAATCATCTAGGAAAAAACCTCTAGTTCATCCAACCGAGATTCGAACCTCGATCTCCTCGTCCTCGGCAGTCGATCTCAACACGACTAGCGCGTTAGCTTACTACACCACCGAGGTGGGTAACAACAAAAGAGAACCGCCTCGGTGGAGTAGTTGGCTAACGCGCTTGTCGTGTTGAGCTCGACTGCTGAGGATGGGGAGATCGAGGTTCGAATCTTGGTCGGGTGAACTGAGGGGGGGGGGGTGTGTGTTCCTAAATGGTTTTCCACGAAAATGCGGGTTCACTTCCTCTAAATTAACCATCCCAATTCCTAATCCATTAGCGTAATTAGTACTTAAAGCGTATAATCCGAACGGGTAGTAAGACGCGGTGCTAAATATTATTATTATTATTAACAAGAAAATAGTATAAATGGGTTCCTAATAAATGCAAACCAGAGCAAAAACTGCACTATATTTACGTAAAACATTATTGACTCCCGGTTTAAAATTTTGTAATTTTATTTTTAAGGTATTAAAGTCCTCATTTTTATATTCGTACCAATAAAAAATATCTTTATTGGGTCCACAAGCGTCAACACTTCGTATTAGAATTTCGACTTTCGGTTAAAATGTTCGAAATTTTATTGGGGGTTGCACATCTTATGGCTATTGCATTGTTATCAAATTACTCATATAACTTTATACCAATAAAAAGAGTAGATATTGACCATTGAGTCTAATATGATAGCGATAGTTCATTGATGTACAAATATTCCCCTAAGAAAATAAAACAAACTATAGCATCACATCTTAATACCAGATAGGATTAAACGCTTTTCCCCTAAGAGGTTACTTACTTATTATTAACATCACATCTTACTACCCATTCGGATTATACTCACATCTAATGTGTAATCCTAGTGATTGTGAGATGAAATGGAGGACCCTAGTCTTAGATGGGATCTGAACCAAGGTGGTGGAGACCTGGTATTCCAGACATTCACAAGTTGTGATTAATACACGTCTTGTGAGAGGTGAAGGAAGGGTTTGGTTATCAGATAAATCTTTGCCGGGACTGGACCCCTAGCCCAGGAGTCGGACACCTTACCCCTAGACTGCCTGGTCAATTGCTAGCCCTGTAGCCGGGGAAACTGTTTTAGCACTAAAACATGAGTAAAATGGATATTTCGATTATTTTTATTATTTTTTAACTTTCAAATTAAATATCTTGTTACAATCCTAAGGACGGTGTTTTATGTTTAAATGTTTTATGTATCCTTAGACCAGTGAATAAAGTGTCAATCAATGCCAATGGAAATATATGTTTAAATAAGACCCCCACCCCCACTCCCTAAACCCTAAATACGTTTCTAGGTGCGCCATTGGTCTTTTATTTTTATTTTTGTAAGCAGAAGAAATATCTAGAAGGACACGAAGGAAGAGAGAAAGCTAAAACTGTATCGAAGATCACTAAGATACTTCTATTTCTTCAAAGAGCATAATTTATGATGCTTATCCAAAGTCATTCTCAGACTTTCAGAAATCAGTCAACCCCTTCGAACTCATAAAATATAGCCCGTGTGCGTATCGGGTATTTGGGTATCACAATAGCCCCATAGCAATAAAGACGCACGTGTTCGGTAAGTCTTTAAAAGAGTCCGCCTAACGTAGCTCAATGACGCGTTGCTGTAGCCCAGAAATACCGTGTTATTTAAGAAGTGGTTCGATATTTCAAAGTAAGGATCGCCCTAAAAAATGAAAGCCTCTAAAGCCACAAACACTATATTCGAAAGGATTAAATAGCTAATCTATTATATTCGTTAATTAAGGCTATCGCCGCAATTAAATATCGCATTTTTTAAATTAAAAAATGATACCTAAACACGGGAATCAGACCTAGGACTTTTGGCTTATTACACCAATGCTCTTACCAATAGCTATTCAGGAATCATCCCATGACCAGGGCACAGACAAAGAAATAACATATACGTAGCCTTACGGGAGATTTGTTGCGCCCCTTGAGTTAGATATAACTTAAAATGTCCAGTGATAACAGCGCTTCCAAGTGAGAATTCTTGAAAACAACTCACTTGCAAAATGTTCCTCATGAGAAAGACAAGCATAGACTCAAATATACAATGCCAGTGCTTCTACAGTTTAAAGTAAGTGACACGAGTCTTGGAAATGCACTTGTAAATGAATTATTAAATATTTTGTGACCAGCTTCTGCTGTCACAACTTTTTAGGATTCACATCTTCGTTTGACTGGATTGTAAATAACTTGGATATAAGTGTTCGAATCCCGATCGGGTGTACTGAGAGTGTTTGCCTAATGTGCTTATAATTCTCTTTCAACGCAAATATGGGCACATTTACCAAACATTTTACCTTCCTTATTCCTTATCCTTTGGAGTAAATACGCGGATAGCTGTATTAGGAAGTAAGACATGGCGTACAAAATATATCAATAGCTAAAATTAAATACTTATGTTGTAAAGTTTGCATTTATTTTTAAATTTTCTCGTCAAATTAAAACAAACAAAATATACAAGTAATATGCTACTTTATAAATAAAAAAAAGTTAAATGCATAGAAATTACAATGAAAAGAGTTTCCTAAGTATGTATATATATATATATATGGTATCGGCAATACGCCTTATTTTAAACCCTGGAATGATTATATTCAACATTATTTTATACAAATAACCACCTCGGTGGCATAGCTAGCTAACCCACTAGTTTAGTGTTGAGTTAGACTGCTGAGGACGGGGAGACCAAGGTTCGAAACTCGCTTGGTTGAACTTGGTTCCCTAAATGGTTTTCCACTTTCCCTCCACGCAAATGTGGGCTTACGTCCTCTATATCCAACCTTCTCAAATCCTATCCCATTAACGTAATTAGTACTTAAGCGTATAACCCGAAATGGTAGTAGACACAGTACTAAGTATCAGTATTATTATTTTATATAAATGTGCAATGAAAGTTAACAAATCGGTTTTAAATCAGTTTTTAATAAAATCAAGTCTGAAAATTAAACTTATTTCCCTAAACGCGCGTTGGGAATAAACAACAAAAATCTCATAATCTTTTAACCAATTACACTTGCCCAACCCAACATCTTCTTGTGTCTGTATGGAAAATCAAATATCTATTAATTTTAGTAAAGGGGAATAGAAATAAATATAAAAAAAATTACACTGAAAACTCTTTAGTATAAGATTATTTTACTATAATAGAACAATATTTTCATACAATTAATAATTGCAGATTTTCTTCAAAAATAAATATTTATATCACAGTAAATGATTTTAGTAAAGTAAGTATAATTGTTGACAATACAAAGTATATGAAAATAATATATTTTTAACTATACCCAAATATGGTTTTAATCATAGCTATAGTTATTAAGTGTTTGGTATAGAAATTATCTACTAAAGTAAAGAAAAACGGTTCTAATTATGTAGTTTGGTTAAGTTTGAAACTAAAATTATGATCACTATCATCAAAAAAACAATACAATAATAAAATAAAAATAATATTTAACAGAAATTTGATTCAAATATGTGTCAAACAAATTTGGACATTAATATATTTCATAATATTTTGGTCACTTTGACTTCGTAATGTACTAGATCGAACTTTGACGTATTTCGCTATAGCATTTTTGATTTATTGGTGAACATCCAGCTGTCATAATTTTGAAAGTTCCTTCGTGTACAATCCTAAGCTAACCATGGCATTCACAAAGCAGTTATGGCAGTTAACAAATAAAAAATCTTTGAAATAAAATATTACTTAGTCTACAATCTGAGTGCACAAACGAGCGCAATCGCATGGCGGCTGTCGAACTCCAATAACAATGCAAACTTTACCTAAGCACGATCATAGAAACAGGTTTGAAAAATAGAGCATCACATTTCACCTACGAGCATAAATTAAAGAATAGACTCTTTTAGAGAAACATTAAATATGAAGCATCATTATTATCCAAAGAGAATCATGGTCACTAAGTTATGTCACCTGAATTGGTTTATTTAAATTATTATGTCGCTCCTAGATATGCGATAATAGCTATGTATTTGTAAATCTAATATATCCACTTTAAGATATGCTTTAGTTTGTGAGTTGATTTAGTTTTAGTACTTTAGACTTTTTTACTCTGCCTTTACAAATTTAGTGTTCTAAAAGTCTTACTGCAGTCCTATTTTTATAAAAAGAGCCTTTTAGAAAGTATTTTGGTTTTTTGCTGTTAACATCATTAACATTTCCTACTTTGATTTTTGTTAGCATTGTGCCTTAATATTCGTTCGAGTTAAACGCTTATGTACTACTTATTACGCTATTGTGTTAGAGATGAGGGAGGTTTAATGAGTATAAAGTGTACTCGTATTTGGAACAAATCGAGTTTTTAAAGCTTAGTAAATTAGAGGCCCCTCCCATTTCCCAGCAATAAATTTTTGAATTCCAAACTTTCTAACTTTTATGGTTTTGTGGGATGGTATTTTTTATCAAATTGGCAAGTTAAAATTTTCTTTCATGCATAAACGTATATTTTATTTGGAAAGATGGCAATTTACTCTCATTTCCAAACCCGTTTATCCCCCTCACAATCCTTAGCTTTCACAATTCCAATTTGAAATTTTAAGACCTATTTGGTTATCTTATATGATATTTTACGTGGCTACCGAATGTCATCCTAACCACATCGTAAAGAATGTTATATTTTGGTTGTATACATTTTAAGTGCTAACGTTTCCTGTGCTTCAATTTTGAAATTCCATTTGTTCAAGAGTGTAGGAAACGCGTGAAAATGCCACTGTTTTTGAAGTTTTTTTCATCAAAATTTAGTTGGCCAAATTTAATAAATATAGCTCCAGTAGAAACATTACAGTTTAATTTCCTTGACTTGGTGATATACACAGTTGTTGGAATATCTGTCATGAACATAGCAGCATTAGATGGGAAACTTTTTAAATGAATCAAAGTGAACAATGTATCCCTGTCTAGCGATTAAAACCTGTTTTATTATTAAATTGCATGGCGACATTTCAAGCTTTTATATCTACAAAAATTGCATTTAAATAACTTTTTAAATATTTTGAGGGGACCATCCCTCCCTATTTTCCAAGCCTTCATTTTTAAATTTAATATTTCAGGCCTTTATACTTTTTGAGTTAGTTTTTAAACCCGCCTGAATTATGTCGATCTTCTTACGCTTTGAGAATTAGATTAGTCTTTTAGTTTCAAAATTTTGAGACCCCCCATATCACCAGCCTCCTTAGAAATAACTAGTATTTAAAATGTGTTTGTGGTTATTTGACGTTATCCCTCTACATTTTTGACCAATTTAAATCTTATACCTCCCACATATACACCCTTAAACCCTTCCCCACCATCTCCTTCTCTATTTACTGTAGTCTCATTTTGAAATTTAAAATGTTCAGAATTTATAGTTAATTTGAGTGGTCCCTATCTCTGATTGACGAATTCCAGTTTTATACTACACATACAAGTAGTTTATCCACTGGTTTTGAAAATTTTAGCCTTTCCCTCCCCATTTATATAACTCCCACTTCAAAATATCAAATTTAAGACTTATTTGGTTATCTGAAGCCGTACTTCTACCAGCATTCAAAATCTAGACTTTCTACTATACTTTTTTTATATACCCTTCCCTTTATTTCTCTAACTCCCATAATAAACGTTAAAAATTTTGGGCTTTTATACAGTAGCCATATGACTTCTTTAGTGCTGACTGACAGCTAAAAGATTTGAAAAGTTACCAGACCAAATTATGATTCTCTACGCCGAACCATATGATCTGCAAAAACATGTGTTTAGCAGCTCGATCATAATTTTAGTTATATACTTAAATGTTGACTGTCAGGAGTCAAAAGTGTCAAGGGTGTACTGAAATTTTATCAAAACTTTTTCTCTTTATTTAAAATGTTTTGACAAAATTCCAGGACACGCTTGACAGATATTAAAGATCTGTTGATATTAGCATGTGCAGAAAACTACTGGAGAAATATTCGATTAATTTTTGCAAAAAAAAAAAATCTATAAAAACTGTAAAATTAATCGCACTCCCTTCTGCCACAACTTAACAAATAAGTTCAGTTGACAGCCAGTCCCTTAGTTAAAAAAAAAGTCCATTGTGTTTCAAGTTTTCTTTGTAATGCGCAGTCATAGTAAACTTATTTGTGTGGCAGGACTATGTTATATGGGTAAGGGGGGCGGTGGTTGTAGATACGGGGGAGGGTGCTACTTGAAGTTTGCTCGATGACCGCCAGCCGACAGGTTAGTTCGAGGAGCTCATATTTTGTATCTGCCTTCTAGTACATTTGAGTTTAAAGTGAGTTGTTTCAAAAATTCTCACTTTATTGCGCTGTAGTCACTGGTGATCGCACCTAGCGATCCCAACGTTGAAGGAGTAAACCCTCGAAAAGGAGTGCCACACGTTTAACCTAGCGGATGTGACTCTTTTCTTTCCTTCTCTGTGACCCAGGGTAATTCTTCAATCATATATTAAGGCAGAGTCTATGATGGACGTGCGGAAATCGTCAGCTACAAATGTGTGATCAATTAAGATCACGAGCTATCAGATAACGCAGATACCATCGGCCAGGTAGTTGGTTTTTTGGATGTCAATAATATAATTACTATACTGTACGAATGCGCATATCATGATGGATTAAATAACTAAGCTATTATACTTGTCTTTGTTAATTACGGTTATAGTCAAGTATATATAATATATATTATAGCATACTCTATAAATTTAAAAGTGACACTTGAACACGGAATTCGAACCCGGGACCTTTGGCTTAGTACTCCAAAACTCTGAACTATCCATAAATCATTTATGCCCAAAAAAGTAGTGGAAATAGCCAATTTAATGTGAGCTCTTGTTAGTATTTGCGAGTTTAAATACATTTATTTTATTTACCTTAGCACCGCATTTAATATTTTCCGGGATATCCACATTTAACCACACCAATCGGTTTCGATTGAGAATGGTAAAATGGAGAAGAAATGTATTCGCATTTTCGTGTGAGATGATGTTTAGAAGAAAAAAATCCTCACTTTACAAGGCCAGAACTCCAACCAGGTTTTCACAATTCCCGGATATCTAGAGAATCTTGTCGCTTAACCCAAATATCCAATAATTATCAATACTAAACTAAGCACGGGAGGATTAACTTGTAATCCACTACATCATAATAATTGGTTTAAAAAGAGAGTTTAAAACAGCATGGTATAAAATCTGTTCCAAATAGAGCCGAATGTATTGAGCATGCTATCCTCTCTTTTATTTTTGTTGACAGCGTAAATTACTTTCCGTTTTGGCTGAACGCATAATATATAGTCTACTAATTACATTAATGTGTTAGGAAAGAATAATATTAATTAATAAGAAATGTACCCACATTTGCGTGGACAAAGAGAGAGTGGAAAACCATTTCGGAAAAATCGTCCTTAATACATCCTACCGGGATTCGAACACTGATCTCTCTTCCATCATAAGTACAGTTTATTGCAAGAGTGACGCCTTAGATCATGCCATCACCTAAAAAAGTTATGCTCGTATATATTTTCTTTTTAAGTTCTTGTCAAAAATTGGGTTCCTTGAAGTGACCCTTTAAGGGGCTATATAAAATCAACTAGTGCAGTCGTTAGACGTCATCATATGGTTTATAAGCACGTAAAACCTATCCGTCGCCAAGATGCTATAAAATGTAATAACCCTTCTTCGACAATGAAATCTGATGGCACCTTCAAGAGGTTAAGGTGGGATGGCAGGGATTGCAAGTTAAGGGCAGTATTCTTTCGGTGTTAATAGCAACATTCTTATTCCGCCAAACATACAAATTTTCTCGAATATAAACATAGAGCTTAAAAATTTTCACATTGTAAATCAAACAGTTCTTGAAAATTTGCCAAGGGTGTTCTAGAATTTAATTATATTTATCTTAATTTTAAAAGTTTCTCATCAAATACTAAAATGCTCATGGCAAATATTCAATACCTATTGGCATTAATATGTGTATACAATTAAAATCTAAAATTCTTCTGAAGCAACATTTGATTTATTTTGTCGATACAAATGTCTAGCTATAAAAACTGCAAAAAAAAACACTGACCTCTCCTTGTATCACCTTCCCTCTATCTTAACACATTAAAACAAGATGGGAAACGAATTAATGAATCATCACTGTGTCCAAAATTACTTCATCCTGAAGCTCATGATTAATGAACTTGCCTTGCTTGAAGTGTGCATGGAAAGTAGATCACGTAAATATTTAAATTCTGAAACCTACAATAAAATGCCAGATCATTTAGGTTTTATGTAGCTTGGGTTATTCTTAGACGTACTCCGACTCTCTAACCTCTAATTTCCTTCTAAATTATCCATTCCCTGTCCAATCTATACAATTCTTGTGATTAAATGCAAGCTAAAGATTTTACGAGTATAGGGAAAGTAGTGATACTACCACAAATAATGCTGAGAGTGAGGCTACCGTTTTAATATTCCCAATCCCCACCTACTTATGAACATTATACCAATGAGCTGATACTACCACAAAGTGTCGCCAGACAGGATGCCGTCGGATAGGATGTAAGATGTCGATAATCCAGTCACTCATCCTAACGACCTTCACCCCCCGCTGTCACATCTCATCTTCCCCCCTCCCTCCACGTTTACCCATTTCAAAACCAATCAGACGAGCTATCAGCTTTCAACAAGACATTGTCTACTTTAATCTTGACATATTTCATGACCATTATAAACACTCATCATCCTGTCGGGACGTTTTTTCACTATCTCTTCAGCGTTAACTCATCTCTTTATTTCTTTCTTCTTAGAAGATTAATATGTATGACTTAAGGGACAACATTAGAGTGAGCTTTTCCACGCCATTATACTTGAGGCATTTCGAATAAAACCCAGCCTTTGATTTTACATAAAAGGGAAAATCAACAGACAGCAGTGTGTTATCCATAATTAGTTTTGCTTCAGCAATTTCGACATAAGCCTGTCATCACTGATCACTCTTCTTGTCTCACTTGACATCAATCCTAAAGTATTTCAGAGAAAACACAGATGCTTAGAGGAAATCTCCAGAAGACGGTTGGTTATAAAAATCCTAACCAATTTCAAAACATTTAGTGAGCTGCAGAGCAGTTAATCCCCCTCCCCCCTCAAAACAAAATAGAATCTACCACCTTATGTGAACTAGCTCAACACCAGAAGACATAACGGTAATCTCGCTACAATTGGTAATGCATTTCACCCTCTCTTTACCTCATCATTGGCTTACCCCTAAACCACACCCAAAACCCATAAAGGTGAGTTACCATCTTATGTACCCCATCCACTCCCACCTAAATACTAAAAAGCATATCATCCCTTCTCCCTAGTTTAAGATAGTCATTGGTTTTTATGCTCTCTTTCTACAGCTATAACTCTGAGAGGACCTGTCTATTATCCTACAACCCCCTCCTGTCAGCTAGGAAAGGACCACTTCAAAACCGACGTTATAAATTGGCATACGCATGATCAATTTAAGACGAAGTTGTAAACCACTCTTTAAACCTCAGTTAGGTCATAAGACTAAGAGTATTATTATAAATCGATTTTAGTTGAGATACTTATTGCTCAAGTCAGTCATCATTAACATTTCAGCTTTACAGAACGAATTTAGGTGAGGTCATAAACCTATACACATTTATAGCTTTGAGGTCTAGCACCAAGTATAATCATTTTCTCTGATGCGGCAGATGGCCTGCCCACATTCAACTCTTAAACAATAAATCTTTACTCATTAAGGAAGTATTCCAAAACTTTGACTATGAACAACCCTATCAATTTTTTTGCATATATTATTGACAATAATAACTTTAACCCGTCATCTCAGAGGAAGAATGAACTAAGGTCAAGTATATAATTTAAACCCATTTTAGATTTAAGTAGAAACCCCTTTCAGCCCATTTATTTTGATCCATACGTGTACTTTATATCATTAAATATTATTATAGTTGATAAAATTCTGTTCAATCATGACATATGTTTTTGGTCAATATTTAAATAAAGTGTGAGTATCATGCACGCCTATAATCTAGTTTTTAAGTATGATGTAGAGTTCAGATCAAAAATCATATGCTTTTTAGAGATAAAGCACAGCTTTGATCGATCATTAAATACAATATAAGTATAATTTATAGTTCATGATATGTTTAAGTATTATGTATATCTACAATAATGTCAAAGTTAAATGCAGAATTCAAATCAATAGTTAAATATTATTGTCTAAGCATGATATTTAACTCCGACATATGATCAAATGTTGTTAAAATATAAAACATGGCTTTGATTAACCCTCAAATATATATTATAAGTATCGTTAATATCCTTAGGCATATATGATACTGTATCATGTATGCTTAAGGATACATATAAGTATGATGTGGATCTCCGATCAAGTTAAAGAATAAAAGAGAGTTCAGAGTGATGATCAAGTTTTGGATGCTGTGGACCACTGATCGGTATGATGCAGAGCTCCGAGCAACGCTCAGGATCTTTTCATAGTAAAACTGACAAAGATAGGTAATTTTGTCAGAAATAATACTAGACGGCTCTTGTTTGAAGAGTCAGATCTTACCTAGGTAGATTATATACTCATCTGTATCTAATCCAGTCGTAGATCATCAGATATGCTAGAGTTAGGGCCTACTTCAAATGTCTTTGGATATACTCTTAGCACAATTCATGAGGTGAATTTTTTTTTTAACATTTTAACACTATATTTTGGGTGTAGTGTAAAGCCTGTTATCATTTGGAATTAACGCATAAGTATCTACTAGGTTGATTGAAGATTATGAGGATCCCCTCTAAGAAAGGCTGTTACTCATATTAACGTTTAGAAAGGATATACCCGAGGTTCATCAACTTTAAGGAGAAGAAGTAAAGTACCTATTATGTCATTGAGGATTAGGCTAGTTGAATTGGAATTGCTAATTAAGGAAGATGTCATATAGAGTTGACGCTTTGAGCTCGGGGTAATCTACTCTATCGTGTATGAATGATAATCGATTTATTTCCTCTGCGTAATGGGGCTTAGTCCCGCAGTATCAACTGCTTCAAATAAGAGGTGACCTAAAGGAGATTCTTCTGCTCAGGACGTTCGTGCAGGACAAAGCTTTCCTATAGTTCATTTTCACATCCTTTTATTCCTTGTCCTCCCTTCCCTTTCTCTTTTCTTCCATTCCTTTTTTCCTTCCTTATTCCTTTCTTTTCTCTTTCCTTCCTTCTTTCTCTACCGTTCAGTCAAGTGAGCATGGCTTTAGGCACCTCCATTGATGACCTTGTCAACATACTTGGATTCCCTTGAACAGTTATTTGATACCATTTTACTTGAGCTTCATCATTAAAGTGCACCGGTTGCAATATATTAGTAGAAGGGATGGGAGTCTGATAATAACTGACTACTCTACGCCGAGAAAAAATCTGTTGCGTTTAGGAAAGTTTCGGATTTAAAATTGTCAATTTCCTGCATCCACTTGCTGCGATAAATTCTCTCCTGGCGATGATCCATGCGGAGGTTGTTATATCTAGCGTCGTATGGGTTCTCTCTTCGGAAAAGTCAATAGGGCCTTATTTGGCAGTACCAACTAGGATCACCCTGGATCTACGATCCAAGTACTTTACAGGTTGTCCCTAAACGGCAAAGCTGAATATATTGTCAATGCTGAAACCCTAAGGTCCCCTGGCACCATTTTGCCGAAGCCTGTTGGCAACTCCCTGCCCGGATCCTCACAGGGCCGTAATATTGATAAACAGTGGAAACGTTTAAGGTCATCCAGTCCAATATTTCATACAATACAGAATAAAATACAAAAGTATTCAGGCCCCAGCCCCACTTTCTGGTGATGTCTCGAGTAGTTGCTGGCGAAAACCTCAAACGTGTCAGCCCAATTATCTTCTAAAGAGATATAAATGGTTCTGCTATAATGGATGTATATATTCAAGAACTGCACGATGGCATGATCATGACCACTACTGACATTAAATCTTCAATCATATTTGCAATATCTGAAATACCGTTGAGCATCTTGGCTCATTTACAGGTGAAGGTGGAACCACACAAGTTAAGCAATGTTTTCAAGGGAGTGGTGGCTTGCTATGACCTCGAATGCTTGAATAATTCTTTGAGAATCTTGCTCCTCAGCATGTCACCGAAGTTTATAGAATAACTATAAATAATAATAATGACCAAGAAAAAAGACTTATAATTATATCCTCATTTTCTAACGGAGATTACCGTTATGTATTCTGATCTAGAGCTAGTTCACAAAAGGTGGTAGTTTCTCTTTTGTTGGGGGAGGGGGGGAGAGACTGCTCTGCAGCTCACTAAATGTTTTGAAATGAGTTAGTAATTTTATAACCAACCATTGCCTGGAGATTTCCTCTAAACCTCTGAGTTTTCTCTGAAATACCTAAGGCTTGATGTCAACTGAGCCAAGATGAGTGATCGAGGATGACAGTTTTAATCAAAACTAATGAATGATTCCTAACTGATCTCTGTCGATTTGCCCTTTTGTGTAAATAAATGTCTGGGCTTTCTTAAAAATGCCTCAAGTCTAATAGCGTGTGACAGCTCACTCTAAGGCTTTCCCCACATTCCTACATATATATCGTCTCATAAGAAAGAGAGAAGGAGATAAGGTGCATGCTCGCAATCTACTAACGACAAGTAATGTCAGGATGACAAGTGTTTACAGTGGTGACGAAATGCGTCAAGATAATGGTAGAAAATGTCTTATTGAAATGAAGACTTAAAACTTATTTGGCTATGGTTGATATACGTGAACGAGAAGGAGGTGATTATTACGAGAGATTATGGCAGGGGGGAAGATGTCATTAGAATGAGGGACAGGATGATTTACATCTTACATCCCATCTGGCGGCATCCTGTCTGGTGACACTCTTGGGAGTAGTATCACCATATTGGTATAAGGGCCATAAAGAGGCGGGGTTTTAGCAGATTACAACGGTGGCTTCACTGTTGGAAACCTTTGTTGAAGTATCACCTTTCCCCCTATAATTTTACACCAGTACTTATATGTATCACTATTTAATCAGAACCAAACAATGTGTTGCTCTAATTTGGCTTTATTAACAGGATGGTATAGGGTTGGAATGGCTAAACTGATCTGTTTATTTGATAAAGAGTCTCTGAGGGAGTATTGAAGAAAACTGGACTAGCCAGTATTGACTCATAGACTTCGGGAAACGTTTCGAAAAATGTTATACGTTATTAATTTAATGTAAAATATTGATTTTTTTAAGAGTAGCCTATCTTTATTTATAGATAAGGTTCATAATGCATTCAATGATAAGGGGCAAACCTACTTTTAGCTAGTAAGAGTGTGGTAGTTAAATTGTAGTAAATTAATAAACTAGCTTTATAGACCACGGTTTAATTTTAGCTAACTGACCAGATAAAGTATCTGACTCTATACTAAAATATAGGGGCTAATCCTGAATGGAAAAACATATCATTCCTGACAGTTTGTATTAGAAGTGTGCCTATCTCTATGCTAGGAATTGGACTCAATTTTATGTGACTAACCGTGAACATACATTGTAGTCAAATTTATGTTCATATGAACATAAAAACTAAGAAAAAACTTAAATGCCCAAACTGTTTGACCTTTTTATTGGGCTCAAATGAAAATTAAATTGAATGAATCAATTGCATTTGTTGTATCTTTTTTTATTAAAATTGTTTTAAAATATCACAATAAGTAATATTTTCTTATTGAATAGGGTACATTTATAAAATTTAAGGCATATGATATATCTTATGGATTGAATATAATTCTCAATTAAATGTTAAGAGTTATACACTCCACTTGAAAAGAAAACAAATGTGTCTCAATGATTTATGCTATATTTTTAGTAGAACAGGGCAAATAATTATTTCTATTCTCACACCCTTCTCCTGAGTATTATGAACTTCAATTAATTATGTTTTTTATGAATTATGAACTTTGTAAACTACACACACATAAATCCAAATCAAAGCCAATCAGTGTAATATAATTTAATATCAAACACTGTTTGTATACTTTCAAGTATTCAGTATTAAAACACTAATTTAGTATTAGTAGGTTTAAAATCGACACCTAGACATGGGAATCGAACCCAGAACCCCTAGTTCTGATATTTGATACAGCTATATCTGTAACCTAAGTATCATTTCCATATTCTAACCTTTGCTATTCATATAAACTAGTCGTCTACCGTGAACAAAATAGAAGTCTTACCTTGACTGATTACAATATACAATATGGCTCTAACCTCCAAGGTTTTTTTTTTTACATTTCTTTTGGCATCGCGTTTTAATACCCTTTAGAATTATACTATAATGATCCTAAATGAACGACGCTACTTATGAATGGAAGAGGTTACATAATATTAATTTACACATTGTCAGGATAATCAAGTCGCGTAGATTACGGTAGGAAGGACATGCAGCAGGTAGGGGAGAATTTAGAACCGTGTTAAGAGTACCGATTGGCAAACCCAATGGGAAGAGACCATTGGGAAGACCTAGATGCAGATGGGATAACATTATAATAGACAGTATCTGAAATAAATAGGATGTACTGAGGTGGACTGGATATAACTAGCTCAATAAAGTGATAGGTGGCATACTTTTGTATGTGCGGCAATTAACTTTTGAGTTCCTAATGCCATAGTGTGAGTGAATACCCGCATTTGCGTGGAAGGAAGGTGGAAAATAATTCTGAAAAAACCATCCTCAGTATACCTAACCGAGATTTGAACTTCGATCTCTGCGTCATCGGCAATCTTGTTTACTGCTAGAGTTACTACTCGGATTATGCAGCCACCGAAGCTGGTTCTTACAAGAAGGATCACAAATTAGCCCATCAAGGTAATCTTGATACACCATTCAGAATAAATGGAGTATACTATTATTAATTTTGTACAAGCATTAGCTTACTTTAAAACTAATTTAAGTTAACCTCTTAGCTTTCTCTCGACCTCTCGGAGGAGGTATTGTAATAGTAAAAAAAATCAAACCCAGGATTTCAGATAAATGTTGACGTTTCATGATCTCCTGAAACAGAAAAAAAATGTTATTGTATTGGCGTTTGTCTGGTCCTTTGTATATACGACTAGAGCCGAAACCATTTTACCGATGGGGTTTAAACTTAGTAACTAAGGTTCTCATAAGGTCTCCCCGAGGGGCTCTTGGAATTAGATAACTTATTATCCAACCCTGAAATTAAGGGTAGTTTACTGAACCGTTAAAATAGATAAAATCGTTTCATAAATATATAGTTTTTAGTAGATGTCTCTATTCTATGATATAAAAAATAGAAAGTATGTGCTCTAAGTATAGCTCTAAGTAAGTGATCAAATTCATTTTCAAAAAATTATGCCTTTGAACTATATATACGACCTAGTGATATTCTGGTAACATTTATCCTATGTGTTCTTTATACAAGCTCTAATTTGAATGTTGTCACTATGTACCCCTTACGAGAAATCGATCTCACTTTAATAAGGGTAGCTAAATTATGTGTCATGTTTTGAACGCTAATCAATATAAATAATATGTTTTTTATTCTTGAGGTAGACCAGGACGTGGATTACATAAACACAATAGGCGGATCAAAATCATGTTCAATTATGTAACAATATTGATTAGATTTTGTTTTAATTGTTTAACAAATATGGACACGTCTTTACTCGAATTATTTCAATCTATCTTAAATAATCTCAATTAATGGTGTGTTGCCACAAATAGAGGACCACCAAATTCGATAAGGAAACTAAACGCTTTATTAAATTAAATAAAAGAGCAAAAATTTAATTCATTTGAACTTTGAACTTATCGTATAAATTGAACGGGTTGTTAGACACAGTGTTAAGAAAATAACTTTGGATACCACTGAATATTGAATGATTTCCAATAAAAAGCTATTAGAAAGTGTATCTGGGATATTTTACTGTAGTTTTTGCCGTATCTAGGCTAAAAAAAAAAATTATTTGAGGCTTTTGAATAATAAATGTATTATAAAGATATCCATAGTGTTCTTTATGGTAACTAAGGGCTAAGGTTTAAATAGTTTAAGTTTTATAAATAACATTTGTTGATGTGTTAAAAATAAAGAAAATCCCTCTTGTAAGCTAAATGTATACACTATTCTTTAGTTAATAAATATAGGATGAAGAAAATGTTTTAAAATTTAGTTATATTTTGAGAACTCATACTATTTTAACGGAATTTGATGTTTAAGTATTATATAATTCATATATTGGAAGGCATACTTAATTTAGCCATAATTCAAGTATGTAGGATTTTTTTATTTCTCACAATCACCCTACCATTGAACATTAGCATAAGTGCGTATAACCCTAACGGGTAGTAAGACGCGGTGCTAATAATAATAATAATAAGAGCTATTATATATGCGTATATCCTGAACAGGTAGTAAGGAAAGGTAATAAAAAATATCCTAACATCCTGTTATTTTACGTTATTATTTTATTTGTAAGCTACTCTTGTTATTTTGCGCTCACAGCCGTGACCTTTTCTACCACCTTTCTTTCTACCTAGTAAAAAAAATTAATGAATGAATGAAATACATACAAAAATTCTTACTAGAGTTGAGAAATTAGTTCAAGACCAAGCTAGCCAATTTTAATAAATACATATTTTATTTAATTATTGCGTGGATCTTTTGTATTTTTTTTTATATATGAGCACAATTAATAGAAAAAATCTAATTTAAATTGAGTGGTGCTTGTTTAGTCCAGAACTTCATTCACTACTAACACCATATTGAATTTTTCATTTACTGTCTACCATTACTGGCAACTCTATAAATGTTAATGTGAAGTGCATAAATAAAGATTGTAAATCTTTCATTCAAAAAGGGAAATTAATGGGACAAGCAAGGGGTTTTGTCTTGAAGGTAAATAAAAGAGGGTGAAGGAGAATAAATTTGACTCAGCAATTGCTGACATCCAAGTTTCAAAAGTTCAGCTCGACCAGGCTATTACGTAGTGTCAATTTGTTAAAACTATGGTTTAATAATTTAATAATTGGTCTTATGGAGGAACTCACTTTATTATTCTGCCAGGATATTTTTTTACACAATGGAAACTAGTATTTCTTAAAATAATGGTTGTTGCTTGTTGTACTTTTATTTAGACTACCATTTGGATAAAAAAATATTGACATATTGATACAATATTATTACTATGTTGAAAATGTTGTTTAAAAATAGAATAATATTTAGTAATATTTTAGCATGATTTGAGGACAAGGATAATATAAAAAATGTTATCAAAGAAAACAAACATTAAACTTTTATTTTAATCAAAACAATCATTCACAGTACAGTGTCTAAACGCAACGCAGTGCCGACGCAAGAAATATTTAGTCTGTAAGCAATAGTACAAATGAGTTTTAATTGTACATTAAATACACGCCAAAATACTCTGAATATCATATATAAATATTTCTAAATTCATATTTTAAGAATGTACGGTTTTATGAAGCATAATGCTTTGTCATGTTTTGTTCATTATTTATGACTCTACCCTTAAGAGTAATTTGTTTCAGTGGTGGCTGAACACTATATATGTAGTGTGGAGAGAAAAATTGACAATAAATAAGTTTTGGGGTCCTGAACCCCCTCCCCCACCCCAATTCTAAATTGCTCCAGAGGCAAACTTTTGGCAATTGGATGCCTATAAGCTATTGGAATATTCTTCACCTAGAATGAATTTGAAAAGTATGATTTTCTAGTATCTATTAGAACTGGTACCATATCATAATTTATTTGAAATTTAGATGCTTCCAGAAGATATTTAAAACGGTTCCCACCTTATTTAAAAAATTGCCTTAAGAAACAAATGGGAGTTTGTTTTTAATCATGTGATACTCGTAAATAGAAAGGGGTGGTAAATAAATCATTAGGGGGATGAATTTTTTAAGTGGGAATATTGCCTAGCAGGGGCATTGCGACCAGCCCTGAAATCCCACTCCCCTGGTTACACTATTATTTAAGAAGTGCATAGTGTAAATTGTTGTACTTTGAGGTAGAAGTTATGTTTCCAAATATTAAATTTATAACATTTTCCTTAAATTAAAAAATTACAAATGGACGTGGCAATTGGCCTCAGGACCTATAGGCTTAGTTCACCAATTTTATACCACTGAGCTATCCACGAGCCATCCTGTGCTCAGAATCATTCTTCACTCATATTTTAAGACAAAATCTCTGTCATCTTTCAAGTTAAAGAAACTCATATTTAGATGCGAATATAGCCATAATTAACAAATATAATAACTTGGCTATTTAATCAATCAACTTTATAGAACTTTAAGTAATTAATGTATTCCCTTAATTACCATCAAATACACTCTAGATAGCTTTTAGAGACATTTAATATTTGTAGTTTTGATTTTATATGGCAGTTTGGAAGGCTGTGCCTCAAACCCCCATGAAATCTTGGCCTGGCTACGGCCTTGTCTACGTACCCTTATGTGTTTTTCTTTTTACTCAACCTAATTTCAGCTAGAAAT
>CABFVX010000222.1:153453-174600 GCA_902151425.1 Timema shepardi | reverse complement strand
CCCCCCCCCCCCTTTCCTTTTTTTTCGGACAAAATGTTTCGACACTTGTGATTAAGTTACCTTTTGAAATAAAATGTATTTAGTTCTGTTGAATAATGTTATGGCAATTAGGCAATGAGTGGGTTGTAGTATGTGGTACAGTTATTCCCTCCTTTCCTTTTTCTAAAAAAAAAAGTATTATGTTCTTGATGTGAATTTTTATAATTGATAGTTTCACGCTTGTATTTCTTCAACTCAGATATATCAGAATAAAATGGATGACCTTTCAAAATAAAGCATAGGTTCTAAGACATAATAATATTGAAAATATTTGTATTTTACTTAGTGCATAGGGTTGGAGACTATTATTTACTTTGTATCTCAACTAAAATAGGAAATATATTTGCGAAATGCCCTATACCTTTAACAAGAGTTTTCAATGAAGGGCAAAACTTTCTACCTCTCTCGTTTTTCTCTTTTCTTCTTCTTTATTTCTACATTTTATTTGACTACCCGCCTACCGCGGGGAAAAACTTGGACTCCAAAACCCCCATCACCAGATTTGACGGATCTTAATTTACGCATATTTTATTATTATTATTATTATTATTATTATTATTATTATTATTATTATTATTATTAGCACCGCGTCTTACTAACCGTTCGGGTTATACGCACTTACGCTAATGTGTAATGGTAGAGTGATTGTGAGATCAAATGAAGGACCTACAGTTTAACGTGTAATCCGAACCACGGTGGAGGCCTGGCATTCCTCACATTCACAAGATGTCTTGTCAGAGGTGAAGGAAGGGTTTGGTAATCAGATAAATCTTTGCCGCGACCGAGGATTGAACCCCGGCTACCAGCACAGAAGTCTGACACCTTACCCCTAGACCGCCAGGTCACCGTACGCATATTTTGGACTAAGAGCAGCCATTCTCAAAGGATCTGTAGTCATTAAATCTTGGAAACTTGATTAAATAAATCTATGTCACTATCATATTAAAACCATACAAATTTTAAATTGTATATTTGTCTTTAATTACATTTTTTTATTCTGGTAAATTTAGGCAAGTGATTACTGAATGAAAAAAATCTAAAACTAAAATAGCGACTATAATAATAATAATATTTAGCACCGCGTCTTACTACCCGTTCGGGTTATACGCTTTAAGTACTAATTACTCTAATGGATTAGGAAGGTTGAATTAGAGGAAGTGAACCCGCATTTGCGTGGAGGGAGAGTGGAAAACCGTTTAGGAAAAACCACTCCCATTTCACCCGACCGAGATTCGAACCTCGATCTCCCGGTCCTCAGCAGTAGAGTACAAGACGACAAGCGCGTTAGCCAAATACGCCACCGAGGCAGGTAATAGCACCTATAGAAAGTGATACTAGCTGGCAGCTGTAAATAAAGTTCTAAAGCTTGGTATTACATTTTGGAAAATTAGTGGCAACATTAAAGACCAATCGTTATGTTGTGCAGTGGCGTGTTGGGAAGTGCTGCCAGGCTAAGCAGCATTAGTTTAAACTATACTTTTGATTTGTTCACATTACTTAGTAGAACACTTATTGGTCAGGTATCAGAGTGACTACATTCCCTTGGGAAGGCATGCCGAGCAGAATATATATATATAATATATATATATGATTGTTCAAATAGGGCTCAAATGGACGAGAACTTATCACAGGTACAGTTTAACAATGTCTGCTTCCCTTGCAACATCCACGACATGTCAGTGATGTTGTGCATACCTCCCCACACCACTCCTCCGTCCCCGCACTCTCTTTCTATAGGGCCAGTTTCATAGTCAAATTTAGTACGCCTCAAGTGCGGCGCTACCCTAAGTACATGACGACACCTACCTAAACCAGAATGGAATGGACCGTTCTCACATAGGAAATTGGCCCATTCCATTAGGTTTAGGTAGGTGTCGTTTTGTATTTAGTGTAGCACCGCACTTTTGAGGCGTACTAAATTTGACTATGAAACTGGCCCATGGTATTAAGTATAGGAGCAAGTATTGAACTGGTCACCTTATCATATAAATTAGTTATTCTACAGTATTCGGCTCCCTTCCCTTTATAATCCACTATTGGTACACCTTTATGGTTTTTGAACTAATTGATAAATTTTACTAAAACTTTGAGTTTCAGTGACATCAGCTTCATAATAATGGAAATTAACTTTTATCTTTATTTTTTCACATGTCGTTAACCCAAGTTATCATTCTGTTCTAGAAGTGTTCCACTATTACGTAGCTTACAAGATAGGGAAATAGTGCACAGTGGCGTAACAGATTAAGCATGTCCCCCTCCCCCCCTAACATTTATTTTTGGACCCTCTTTATCATGTCATTTTACACCTTAATAAATGTTATAAGAAATAATTAATAGTCCTAAATTGTTACTCATTTAGTAATAACACCTTATAATGACTGTTTTAGCCTCGTTTTTTTTTTGTTGGGAACGTCATCACTCAGTTGGCTTGACTGCATGAAGATAAACTATATTCTACGCTGTTTAAAACCGAATGAAATAATTTAAATAATGCTATAGCTTTGTTATAATTTACAATACTTTATGATAAACATATTCAATTATCTAAATTGTCAATAATCAGGACATAAGTTATTTGATTACAATTATTTCCTCCAAATTTATAGTAATTTAAAGTTCTCTTTCACGGGTTCCCTTATACCACTGCCCCCCCTTCCCCCCCCCCTCCCCGCATTGTGGACCCTGCGGGCGTAGGTGTTGATCCACTGATTGTCTAATCTGTCAAAGTAAGGCTACTGCCTTCCAGAGTAAGATGATTGCAGATATTATGATAGCTATACAAATTAATAAAGCACCAAAATTAAGTTAATTATTTTGTATGAAAGAGGCTA
The DNA here is from genome assembly GCA_902151425.1 of Timema shepardi. Taxonomy (NCBI): domain Eukaryota; kingdom Metazoa; phylum Arthropoda; class Insecta; order Phasmatodea; family Timematidae; genus Timema; species Timema shepardi. Next base: position 171,730 of record CABFVX010000222.1, on the reverse strand, counting down.
CTCAAAACTACACTCCAACCACCACCTGAATCCTCTCGTTGGCTCTGACTACACCACCTATATTTCACGACAGAATTTTACTCCTTCCAAAATTATTCCGGTACTGGCAACAGATAAGAAAGTTACACAGAAAAAAAAATATATTTCTGTTTGAAATACAATAATTGTTCCATGACAAAGTGTGAAAATATCAAAGTTTAAATGAAATGCCAAAAATGGTCAATTATTATTGACAATCTTTAGCATTTCATTTAAACTTTGATATTTTCACACTTTTTCACTTTAAAATATTTCGAGGTAGCTTTGCTACTGTTTGGTGTTTTATGACATAATTGTGTTATTAAAGATGCACATAGTGTTCTAGCCACCCACCTTAAGTATCATCATTGGCTGAAGAACCTTTTAGAAAATATTAAAAAAATGTTCCAGCCAAGATCAATAAGAGTTTACGAGGTTTAGTTTTCATATTTGTCCGACACTTTAGCTCAGTTGGTAGCGTGTCTGTCTACTGAGCTGAGGGTTCAGGGTTTAATTCCTGGTACGGCCAAAAGACTATCATTGGTGAAATGTAGATTTCCCCTTTCACAGTGATGAATTAATGGCTGGGGGCTGGTTATTGTCTGTTTTAAATTTAAGTTATATAAGCCGTGTTACTGTTATAAACAGTCGGTTCCGAAAGTGTATGTTAAATACTACAAAGAATAAAAAACATTTAGAGATTAAAAAATTACACCATATGTATATAGTCCGAACTGGTAGTAAGAAGCAGTAAAGTTAAAAAAAAGTTGTCCGTTCAAAAAGATCAGTCGGCTTAACCTCTAGTTGAACGACAAAAATTGAGATGGTGCCGTGAATTATTACCACTGTCACTTTGTGTGATAAAAATAAACTCATAAAAGTGAAAACATAAGATCAACCTATAGTAAGAAATGTCATATAAAAACTTCTATAAAATCTAAAATATCAACTTTATAGTCACGTTTACCTAAAAATAAAACTTGTTTAACTAAATTAAATCGTTATTTAGGAAGCAATATTTAATCGAAAATGTGCGCAAGGGTAAACCTTAAATAATTGCACGGACACTGTTCTACTTTTGTAGAGATAATGTATTTATATTTCACTGTACTCGTGTTTAAGAATGTGCATTATAGGCCTGTTCGTACTAACATTTAATCAAAATATTACATATTCATTATACACATTTGTGCCCTTTTATTATCTCTATATTCATGTATAGTATAAACATTATAGCTTCAATATCACACTCCATTTATCTAATACCTGGGAACATAATAAAAATAGTGAAGTTTAATAAATGCTCTGGAACACTGTTAGTATCAGAACGTCGCGACCTCCAACACCTGCAGTATCCAGTAGTGTGTTCTCATACCTAGAAGTTGATGCATGCTAAAGCCCTCTAACAGTCGGTTTTATATATTCTCAACACTATTGTAAAGCTCACACAGGGTAAAGAATACACATGTTTTATCTAGAGTTTAAAGACGAATAATTAAATAATTATTGTAATATAACAGGGTTTATTTTATGACAGAATAGATCTCTGCACTTTATTTTGTTGGTAATTCAGGGGTTGATGGGGAGGGGATCAAGCGGTCAGGAGGAGGTTAATATCATAGAACACAAAATATACTAGTGATAGTGTCTTATTAAATTAAATGAAAAATTATATCCTGGACATTGGAATTGAGCCTGGGAGTCAATACCCTACTACTGAACCATCCTGAATCATCTAGAATCACTCTTTACTTTTTTTTACGAGGGTTGAGAAGGAAACTACATAAAGAACATGTACCCACATTTGCTTGAAGGAGAGTGAAAAAACCTTCAGTCCTATCAATTTATTTTCCCAATCCTATTTCTCCGTCACCACTCACCAGCATTCAAGTATATTTCGAGAGTGACGCGACCAATGCAGGTGGGCTCTCTTCACGTGTTGTCATCTATCTAAATCAGCGATTCTTAACTGGGGGGTCGCGGCTCCCTTGGGGCTGCAAAAGGTTTTTTGGTGGGCCTCGAAAAAATAACTTAAAATGTTATTTGCTTATTATAGTACGTCTGGTACATAGCAAATAAAGCCAAAAAGCTGCACTTTTTGATTGGAATATGCCACTTTCTGTAGTCATAGGTAAGGGAAAAATAGACCTTTTCAGATAGGGAGCCACTTGAAAATCCGTGCAGGACACCAAAATGGCGGCCATTTATAGCCGCCATTTTAGTGTTCTTAATTCCATGGTATCTCAGCTTCTAATATTCCGATTTAAGTTTTTTTTGTTTTGTTTGAAAGCTCTTGCTAAGAAGAAACTAATTGGTTATCATATATTTATCTCCAAACTTTAAGGTTTCTCCACAATTTAAGAATTTATGAAGATTTCACTTTTCTCACAAATTTCATTGCTAACTATCTTTTTTATTGTCCATAATATCTCCTTTATAGGTGATATAAAAAAGAAAGAGAATTATTTTTTCTTTCCATTGATACCAAGAAAATCTATTTTAATAAACTACTTCTTGAGAAATTACTGGTCAAATGAAACGACTGGTTTACAATATTTCGTTTACTTTACTATTACAATAAGATAGTAACATAATGTTTACAAAAATGTTTGAATAATAGGAATGCTCCTGCAAATTAACTTCTTCTTAGCAGCTTAAATGTCTCTAAATCAAGCTATCCTCTTCCTCATCTTCCGAATCATACCTGGAACAAAGTAATTATTTTCATATAAACTCTTAAAAAGTTAACAAGTAAAGAAAAGTATTTTTGACGCCTGGTATTTGAAAAAGAGTCTACATACAGAAGACGCTGAATGCAAAAATAAATATAATGATCTTGAAAGTGATGGAAATATTGAAATTTAGAAATTCTCAACTAAGCACATGCCTTTTATTGTATTTATTGTCGCATTTTTGACATCCAGTGCAGTTCCTGCAAATCAGCGTGCATGGAACCTTAGCCTTTGAACAGGAGCATCGTGTACGGCATTCAGAGCAACTGCAATTAACCAATTCTCTACAAGCTGCCCAAATCGAGGGCAGAGAAGACCAGACCGGCACCCACTCCCCTGCAGCTCTGGTACATTCCCATCCTTCTGGTCCTGGAACGTTGTCTATCACTGAGCAGGCACGACCCCAGACTTGTTCTGCCTGGTATGCTGAACGGAGACAATGCTGCCTTAATGCCTCTTTAGTTGGGGGCAAGCTTGATAGACTGCGACTTTTTGAAGTAAATAGAAGCTTTCTAACATGATTGACTGAGAATTCTTCTCCATCTTTGTAGTAAATCAAAACAGTAAACTTCTACAGACTGGCCAAGCATCTTCAGAAAGGCCTGCTCAATATGAAACGCTGCAAACATGGCTACAAATTTGGATTCACCATAAAATTCAAGCCAGTTCCACTGGATGGATTTAGTCAAGGCAAATAGAGGTTGAGCCACACATATGACAGGAATTTGTCTTGGATTTAAAAACGTTGTAATTTTTCTTATTTGATCCATTCCGTGCTTCAGCATTGACGGCGAAGAAGAACTTTCATTGAATAGAGGTAAAAGAGAGTTACGTGTTAATTCAAATGATGAAGAGCCTACCTTTGAAGCATAGAACGCTGCCCAGGAAAGATCTAAGGGCCCATCTTTTCTGTCGCTAAGAATATGGTCTAGCCATTCCTGTTCCGTTTTCCACTCGGATCCAAATTTAGAAGTTGACATCTGAGAACAGGTGATCTCGCTTGCTATTGACACAGGAGGTTGCTTGGAAGGCAGTGTTACAGTCTTGACAACATTGTAGCTGTCTGGAAGCTCTGTCACTTTCCTGTTACTTTGATCGACACAAGAAATGCTTGTGGCGAAATTACGAGGCTCACCAACTTCTCCTTCGCCGGGAATTTGAAAGATAGAAATTGCTTTTCCGTGGTAATATGATTCTGAAGTTGTACTGCTGTAGTTATGATCAATGTTATCGTACGCACCAATCACAAAGAAACCATGAAGCAAATTTGAGGGGCAAAGGACACCTTCTTGAGCTCTCTTAATCTCCAAGTGAGCCAGACTTGCTGTTATCTCCATAATTCTGTTTGGTGATATTGAGAGGCCTCTTTTATGCATGCTTTCAATTATTGTATTATTTCGTGTTCTTCCAAATATAGACAGGCACACGTATAATGGAACTGGTGGTTCATGACTTTTCTTATGACAAATAATGTTGCCTTTTGGAGTGTTTTCACTGTGGATGAAAACTATTAATTGGCTGATAGTCAAAGCAGGCTGAGTTGCTTTAGTCACATTCTCTTCTGAAGCATAGCCATGAAGTAAAGAACACACTAAAGAGAGAAGTGCCGGAGGAACGCTTGCAGCTTGTTGATCATCGTTCAGATGACCATCAAGCGTAGCTTTGTGCTGGGTTATGATCTTTCTAATTTGCTTAATAAAGCTTTCACATGCAACAGCATCATCATCAAGGTTTTCAGAATGAATATATTAAAAAATATTAGCACCATCACGATAAAGGAAGTAATCTCTGCCTGAAAGTTGAGCTTTGAACTGTGGGAAGTGATCGAGAATTCTCTCGCGTAAACGGGTATTATGTGTGTTTTGAAGGTCTTTACTCTTCATTCCCAGAATATTTGCAAGGCTGTTTGCATATATAATCTTTAAGTGAGCCATTTTTAATAAAATCTCAGTATTATCAGATTCAGAGGCCTTGTTTTCTCTCTTATGAAGCGTGCAACGGAAGCCATACTCTCGCAGATGGAGTTGACCTCTTCTTCTTTTACCCCAATTGATGCTCTCAGACAATTGTTCAGGTTTGTATAGCACTTCGAGTGGTACTTTGCTTCCTTAGCAACCAAATCGCCACCCTCTAGGAATGCTTTAAGGTTTGTGTTATTGGTAATATCGACACATCTCTTAAGTTTATCGTCTTGTAGGGAAGCAATTCTATATAGAGGTTTTCGAGTAGTGCCCTTTTGATTGCATATAAAACACATTTCATCTTTCATTTTAATAAATGATGTGGAACAACGCATATTCCTTGGGTTTTTTTCATCTGGCTCTAATAAAGTCTGTGGACTGTTCTCATGTGAATCATTTGGCAAAGAGGATGAACGTTTGCGTTTCTTTGTTCTGGCTAGTTTTGTTCTGTTGAAGTTAAGTACACACTTTTTATTCCACTTTGCTTTATTTTTTTAAATGTTCCTTCTATACCTTCACCCTCATTTAACTTTTGTACATCCAAACCATGGGGGCAATGCACCAAGATTCTGAAATTCTGTTAAATTTTCCGAAAGCGTCTTGTAGCCAGCACCAACAAGTGCTTTTTCAGTGTGTAAGGCTGGGCAAATATAGCCTTCATCACTAGATTCTTGACAAATGCAACATTTGGTCCAATCTATAACACGAAGCTCAAGTGGAGATTCAAAGTCAAAATTTGCCAGGCGCAGGCGCCTTGAAGTCATTTTGAGAATAATTCAATTCAGTCTAATCTGCAAAAATGAATGTTAAATGATTTATATGAATATAATTTTATATTCGAATGAAAACAAATGTAAGAGAAATCACACACAAAATACAAAAACAAATAAAATACTAGACGAACACTAAAATCAATTTTTTTTAATTACGAGTAAATTTTAAGGCTTAGAGAAAAGCAAATATGGTAAAATAATTTAATTAATAAGAGCTTTTAAATAAAAAAATAAAAATTTAAATCGAATCATTAGGAGCTGAGATACAACCAATTCTAGGAATCCAAAATGGCGTCCATAAATAGCCGCCATTTTGGTGTCCTGCACGGATTTTAATGTGGCTCCCTATCTGAAAAGGTCTCTTATGACCTCATTTATGACCACAGAAAGTGGCATATTCCAATCAAAAAGTGCAGCTTTTTTTTATGTACCAGACGTACTATTACTGAAGTCAATTATCTTACATTTTACGTTTTGGAAGAAATAATTCGATTATTGTAAGCATGTAAATACAGTAGACTCTCGATTTTCCAGGGAAATGGAGGGGAGGAGGAGCACGTATAATAGAAATAACGGATAGTACATATAATCTCCATTTGTTTACCATCCCTAGTCAAAATTTTTTGCTCTTTGTTTCTACGTATTTATGTGAAAAGGGATTTTCCACAATGATAAATACTAAATCGAATAAGTTGAATCGACTCTTGAATGTGAATAGAATTAGGTAATAGATTTAAATCAAGAATAAACAAATTAGTGGAAAGTTTTCAACAGCAGAGGTCCTATTAAATACATTTTGGTAAGTTAATTTCTGTTTTTTTATTCTTTTGTTATTATAATCAGTAAATAAAGCCGCTATTTTAGAATAAATCTTAATGAATAATATGTTAGTAAACACTAGGGGGCCACTAAAATATATTAACATATTTAGGGAGCCACGAGTATTAAAAGGCTAGGAACCATTGATCTATAATCTATATCATTTCTGAGAGAACTTCTGGTCTTATGAAGAAATGCCTTATCTCCGCTCTCTCTCATTTTACTGCTGTCAAATCTCCTCTCTCTCTCTCAGTTATGTATGGAGGTGGTGTGCTGGGGTATGAAGGAGCTACTCGCAGCCTAGATTAACCAGCATTGCAAAACTTATCTTATGTTTGAAGGAAGATTGACTACACAAAACAAGAGAATGACAACGTTGTGCCCTTGCAGCTGACTCAGCAATGATATCAAGTGTAGTCTCTTTATGGTAGCCAGTGAAAGTATTTAATATGATTTCTAGCATCGGGACTGTACATCCATACATCAGATAATGACACATTTGATAATTATTAGTGATATTTTTCTGATAATTTAGAAAGTAAAGCTACCCTAAAATCTATTCCTTTGTTTTATATAATTGATTTTACAAGCCTAATACATATACAGCGTAGGTCTGTGTAACATTTGACCGTTATAGACGCAGTATCTATTGTGGTCGTTGTGTATGTAACATTTTATTTTAGCTGTGTTGTAGGAACAGAATGTTGTCCAGAGTATATTTCGGAGGTTGTCTACACGCCATACCTGCAATGAGATTATGCAATGATAGTGATTACGAAGTTTGGGAATCAATGGAAATCTTAAGCCTTATTAACCAAACCATGGTGACCATAGGAACAGTACCCCTTTCTGTAAAAAATTAAATAGCTATTGTACCACCGGTAATTGAACCCCAAGAACTCTAGATCAGTAGTCAGCGGTGCTGACTCCTATACCAAGAGGCCGGTCATTCCAAATTAATCATCAATTTTCTTCTTCGATGACAGACCTGCGTGATTTATGTTTTTTTATGTTCTCATGATTGCAATTTTAGATAGGTTTAGGGTCCCCAAAAGACTTGTCAAGCTAATTGAGGAACATGTTTGACAAACACGCGTGGTGGGGTAAGGGTTGGATATCAATATTAGATACTTTCAAAATACATAATGTGTTGAAACAAGGAAATGTACTTTCCCTGTTACCTTTTAATATAGCATTAGAGTATGCTATTAGGGTAATGCAAGAGAGTAGGGAAAGGTTGACATTAAACGGTACAATTCCACTATTAGGGTACACAGATGATTTAGATATGTCACATTGTTAAGTAAGGTAGCTGTTGCCAGAAATGAAAACATATTACTAGAGGCTAGTAAGTAAGCCTAAATAGGTTTAGCAGTGAACGTTGAAAATACTAAGTATATGATCACAGAAAGAACACATATTGAGTAATATAATTTATAGATTACTGCCAACAACAAAATATTTGACTTGGTTAATGAGTTTAAATATTTATGAACAATTTTAACTAGCAATAACTATATTAGAGAAAAAATTAAGAAAATAATAGTCGGGAAATGCATGCCTTTTTTTTAAATCACTGTGTCTAATTGTTCAGGCTATACGCATTTAATTATAATAATTACTCTAATAGGGTAGGGGTGGAGAAGGAAGTATTTTAGAGGTAAGCTACCCACATTTGCATGGAAGAATAGTGGAAAAGCATTGAGTTAAAACCACCCTCAGTCAACTTGACCAGGATTCGAACTTATCATCTTGCCTGATGTCTAGGAATGTAATACTCGAAATATATTAAAAAAAACATAATATTTCAGCCTGTTTTCTATCGTTGTGAAACGTGTTATTTTAACTATTATTGTTATCATTAATATTAGGTGTTTTCTTTATGACAGGTCCATTCCTTTTGTCAATAAATAAAACTTAGGCATCCAATGCTCCCTGTCCTCTACCTTTTCTTTCAGATCACCAGAATTTTCTTCTTATACAATGAAAAGAAACTTAGGATGTTCTAAAACAAGGTGCTTACTAAGGTATTTGCTGAAAAAAGAAATAAAGATAATGGGAGTGGAGGAGGCTATGTCATGATGAGCTACATACCCTTTACTCATCACAATACATTGCTAGACTAATCAAATCTCATAGAATACGGTGGACGGGACATGCAGAGTGAATGGAAGATTCTAGAACCATGTTTAGGGTACTGGTTGACAAACTCAATGGGAATAGACCATAGGTAAGACCTAGATGTAAATGAAAAGATAACATTAGAATGGACCTGAAAGGGCAGGGTGTAATGAAGTGGACTGGAGAGAACTAGCTCATGATAGGGATAAGGTGTAATGAGGTGGACTGGATAGAACTATCGCAAGATAGGGATAGTGTATAATGAAGTGGGCTGGCGAGAACTAGCTCAAGATAGGGATAAGGTGTAATGAGGTGGACTGGATAGAACTAGCTCAAGATAGGGATAAGGTGTAATGAGGTGGGCTGGAGAGAACTAGCTCAAGATAGGGATAAGGTGTAATGAGGTGGACTGGATAGAACTAGCTCAAGATAGGGATAAGGTGTAATGAGGTGGGCTGGAGAGAACTAGCTCAAGATAGGGATAAGGTGTAATGAGGTGGACTGGATAGAACTATCGCAAGATAGGGATAGTGTATAATGAAGTGGGCTGGAGAGAACTAGCTCAAGATATGGATAAGGTGTAATGAGGTGGACTGGATAGAACTATCGCAAGATAGGGATAGTGTATAATGAAGTGGGCTGGAGAGAACTATCTCAAGATAGGGATAGTGTATAATGAAGTGGGCTGGAGAGAACTAGCTCAAGATAGGGATAAGGTGTAATGAGGTGGACTGGATAGAACTATCTCAAGATAGGGATAAGGTGTAATGAGGTGGACTGGAGAGAACTAGCTCAAGATAGGGATAAGGTGTAATGAAGTGGACTGGAGAGAACTATCTCAAGATAAGGGATAGTGTATAATGAAGTGGGCTGGAGAGAACTATCTCAAGATAGGGATAGTGTGTAATGAAGTGGGCTGGAGAGAATTCTCTCAAGATAAGGAGAGTTGGCGTACTTTCATGTCACAATGAACTTTCGAGTTCCTAATGCCATAGATTAAGACGTTCTCATTACTAGCAGATTTGTCTTTCAAGGATTCTAGAGAATCTGTATATAATAAACATGAACGGATGGACAGGCAGACTAAAATAAATATCAGGCTTATCTAGTATGGTTTACAAGTGATGAAGAAGTTAGGGTTCAAATCTCAACCGGGTGTATCAAGTTTGGTTCATAAATTGTTTTACACTCTCCCTTCATGCCAATTAGGGTACATTTCTTTTAATTTATACCTTACTCATCCCAGGATGCATTAGTTTAATATTTGAAACGTGTACAGCCTTGATGGGTAGTAAAACGAGGTGGAAAAAAAATAGTAAAACATCTTTGATTTTGTCTTTTCACTCATTTACTCTTAATGCTTTGGAGCTTGTATTTTTTTATTTCTCCAAGCGTGAACTGAAATAATGTCGCAGGAAAGGCACAGTGCTAGTTTAGTTCTTTTATCCTAACTGCAGGCTTAAGAAGAGAGAATTTTTCTTTATTTCTTTTTTTTTTCTTAAGAGAACTGTTTTTACCTGAACCTTCCTAACGGCCAAGAATACAACTTGCCATAGCATAGACTATCTTCACTAGGTAGTGAGTCGTCCCGTTTGGGGTGGAAGCCATGGTCTCAATTTCAGAAACAGCCCCTCATAAATCCACGGTGAAGCCCCCCACTTCTTTAGAGTGTTGGGTCAGGAAGAGGATTGTGTAGAACGAGGGGGTAGAGGGGGGAAGCTTGTCTGCCCAAAGCGCAGTGCATTCGGAAGGTCCCACATGCCAGGGGTGGGCAAATTTTAATAAGGTGGTCAAATGTTTAGTATTTTGAGGGTTTTAAAATAATCGTATCATTTAATACGGTGATAAAACATAAATAATATTTTCTTTAATTTTGTAATTATTTCAATAATGAGAACCAATTAAAATACCTATCTACAAACTATAACAAAATAATGAATAAAAATGTTCATAATCCATGCAAAGTTGGGTGTATTTGCTTTAAATTATTCTTTCCTCATCCCTTAACCAATAAAGTAGCTATAAATGAACATAGCCTGGATGGGTAGTAAGACACAGTTAAACAAAACAAAGAAAAAGTGTATAAATTTTTTAAAGGTTAGATATACAAACCGCAAAAAAGAACAAGCTAAATGCTCGAATAGGCACCAGCCGCAATATCTAAAAATAATATTTATTCTAGCGCGTCATAGTTCCTCCAAACCAGGTTTTAAAATTCTTCACTCCATCTTTATCCCAAAATAAATTTAGTTAATGTTCGTAGTACATACATCACAAACATATTCACTTAATAATGTTGTATACATATTTACGGTCAACCTCCATTAAAGAGTTTTAAATTAGTTTAATAATTTTAGCTCTTTACATGTCACTATCTAGATAAATTATTTAATAATGTGTTTTGTGTGCATTATGCATTCCTTAATTATTAATAGTTATAATCTACAAATAAAATAGTTTTTACAGAGTTTGACATCGAAATGCATAGATATACAAATTTTGGTATTTATATTGCTCCTAATATATTAAAATAAGAACAGTTATTTTTGTATGTTATTTTCATGGTTAAAGTAATTCGAGTGTCTCCAATCTTAGCATTCGTACTTAAGTATACGAGGTGTTTGCATATTGCTTGAAATCTATTAAGACTTAAAATAGTTAACACCCCCACCATAATTGAACTTTAGTGACTAATTATATAATCCTTAATTAAGGTGCTTTTTTTGCAAATATCACTTTTATTTATGTTTGATTTTCACATAGCATTGGTTGTATACCTCAAGAACTTGGCACTACCAACTTACTCTATGGCATTAGGAACTCGTAAGCTCGTAACTTACAAAACTACGCTGCCTATCTTTATCTTGAGCCAATTCTATCCATTCCACCTCATTAAACTCTATTTCAGGCCTATTCTAAAGTTATCCTCCCATCTACATACAGGCCTTCCTAATGGTCTATTTCCATTGAGTTATCCAGTCAATACTCTGACCACGGTTTTAGATTCTCCCATTTACGCTGAATGTCCAAGCCACCTAAAAAATCTTCGAGATTTACTGTCACAACAATGTATTGTTATGACTACAGGGTATGTAACTCATCATTATGTAACGTCATCCACTCCAGTAGTTCCACTCCTTTTTGGACTAAATATCTTACTAAGTCTCATCTCTAGCAATAATGGAAGCTGTGTAGCTATGTACTATGAACGGTTTAACACGAGCGTGTGCCATGATGGATTAATTATTAGTAAAATGCACTATTAACACCGGTTTTGTTATGTTTGTGATTATTAATTACTATTTTGTTAAAATATAAGATTTTAAGTAACATATATTTTGACATGGTTAGTGAGATTAAATATTTAGGAACAATTTTAACTAGCATTAACGATATTAGATTAGAAGTTAGAGAAAGAATACAGTTGGGGAATTAATGCTATTTTTCGGTTAGTTAGTTGTTGACATCTTGTCTGCTGTTTAAGGAATGTAAAACTCAGAATATGCAAAATAATTGTTTTGCCTGTTGTCCTTTATGGTGGTGAAACGTGGTCTCTTACCTTAGGTGGCCTACATGATGAAAAAATCGAGTGTTCGAAAACAAGGTGCTTAGGAAGATATTTTGTACAAAAAGGGATAAGGCTACTGGGGTGGTGGAGGAGGTTACATACCCTGTACTCATCATAAGATCTTGTTAGGATATCTAAGTTCCATAGCTAATGGTGGGCAGGGCATACAGCGCAAATGGGAGAATATAGAATCATATTCAGGGTTACGACCGGAAAACCCAATGGGAAGAGAACATTGTGAAGACCCATACACAGATGGGAGGATAACATTAGAATAGACCTGAAAAAAATAAGAGGTAATATGGGGGACTGAATAGAACTGACTCAAGATAAAGATAGGTGACGTACATTGGTAATTGCGGCATTGAACTTTTAAGCTCCTAATCCCATCAAGTAACTATTATTAATATTAATTATACTTTCGATTTTAATATACATTAATAAAACTAATATTTTATTTATGTTTTAATAGTATTATTATTAATATTATAACTATGATACTAACCGAAAGGGTAATAAGACGGGGTGTTAAAAACATTTATAATTATTTAATATTGTATACCTCATTGGAATTTCAATTAGTTATACTAATTTGAAGCCCCATACATTAATTATTTCACCTTAACAATGGTCCGGGAAAAGCATAAAATATAAAATTGAGCCCTTATAGCTCGTGAATTGTAAATATTTGAAATCATTAAATAATTATTTATATCTTATAATTAATTATACACTTGTTAAAATTGTGCAATAAAATGTTGATGCTCGAATGATCTTAACTGAATAAATAATCAAATCCTTCAGATATGATCGAGATTAATCACCTAATCATTATTTATTATTATTTAGCACCGTGCCTCACTAGCCGTTCGGGTTATACGCCTTAAGTACTAACTACGCTAATGAATTAGGAATTGGGAAGGATGAATTAGAGGAAGTGAACCCGCATTTGCGTGGAGGGGGAGTGGAAAACCATTTAGGAAAAATCACCCCAGTTCACCCGACCGAGATTCGAACCTCGATCTCCCCGTCCTCAGCAGTCGAGCTTAACACGACTAGCGCGTTAGCCAACTACGCCATCAAGGCGGGTAATCACCTAATTAATTGCACCTATAAAAACCCACCGGCGACGGGGAGATTGGGGTTAAAATCTCGGATAGGTTTATTGAAGTTTTTTTCCCTAACTGTTTTCCCACACTACTTCCACGAAAATGTGATAACATTTCCTTGAAAATTCTACTTTGCTCGTCCTTTTATCACTAACGTAACTAATGTATTCGTATCGCCTGAAAGGGTCAGAACGCGGTGAAAAAAATTATTATAAAGTTACCTGCATCGGTGCACGCATGTTCAAAGGCGCTAACTACTATCGCAGTAGACGATGTTGGGGGATATCGAGGTTTGAATCTCGGTCAGGTGTATTAAGGTTTTTACAAAAGCTCTATCCTAGAGTAGAACCGTGCGGGGTCTTCATTAGAAGACGATGATACGGAGAACAGTAAAACCATCATAACATGTTTAAAATCAAAATCAAAATTAAATACCAATAATTATTTTAATGTAAAAAACCCATTTCACTGGTCTAAATTTGGTTGTTAATAAGTGAAGAATACAGAAAGCACACTTTGATGTGTTTTCTGGTTCGAATTTAGCCTTGTAGCTAATATTCCGGTTAGTTGGGGCTCTTAATAACTGTATCTCTAGCACTGTGATTGGTATATAGTCATGTTCAACAAAGCTGAATACCCACGGCAGTGGCTCACTTTATGCACACACAATTTGGCTTCGATAATACCTGCGATGATTTGTTTTTTATAAAGTTTTGCAAGATAAAAATATTGTTAATATCGGAATGACATCAGGCTTTATATCATCACGCTATAACAATCATGAATGATGAAAAATAACAATTGTTCAAGTCATTTGGAAGCTTGTCCCCATGGCTAGGTGGCCATAGGGGTTGAATGCAAGTCTATGGATTCCTGGTTCGATATTAAGCTCTCTAAGATTATTAAGATAATTATTATTTATATAAGAGTTAGTTAATCTTTATGATCTAGGTGTTAGAGATTGATGTGCAGTCACACTAACGTGAGGAAACTCGGTTTCCTTTCAATCGTCTTGAGTATTTATTTGGCCCATTTTATTAATAATCGAAGATATTTTTTAATTAGTTTCTTTATACAGTCACATAATACATGTTCAAATAAATATCACTGGCTCACTGGCGAATAGGAATAGATATTAATAGAATATGTGGGTCATGGACAATTTTTAGGGGTGCCAAAAATAGTAGGAAAGACGTTATTTAATTGTTTCAAGCTTTGTCAAGTGAGAATGTGAATATTTTATTTGTCCCCAAAGTAGGACAGCTACACATTTTCTTTCAAGTCCAGCCCAAGTATTCAGAGATATCCAACCAAGAAATGAAATGTATTATGTCTTTCAAGATTATATTGCTTAGGGAGCGATTGTTTTCATATTTTGTATGATAAACAAAACTAACATAGAAACCGAATTTAAATTTAAATTGATCAACGATTTAAAATGATTCACTTTTTGTATCCAATCTCACTTTATAAACGAGGGAATACAAGGTTTCTGGGAGTTCACACAATTAATATTTTACTGTAAATGAATGAGCCAGCAACTGCAATTCCTTCTATGAGGGATTTTACTGGCTACTGCAGAGGGACACTTCTGCTTGTCAGAATATAATGTTTCACTGGTAGCCATAACACATCCCGGACACTATTTTTACCAACATCCCGAGAATCTGCCACCCCTTGTGAATACATGTGCTGTACATCTGGTTGCACCAACCCAAGTCCTGGGTTAAACTAATTTGTAAGTCGTGTTCATATATAATCTGTGTTTATAAAGTACAGGTTTAATACCCAAATAAGATATTCAAACTAAAACCGCTAAAGAAAATATTGATAATTTTAAATTGTATACACCTTCGATACTCAAGCTATAGTAAAGCAGTTAAGTTGAAAATGTGTTTAGCTATGTAACAATGAATTATATACAATCTCAACTATTGTTTAATTTTAGAAGCAATACAGTTATACATTCATCTTGCTAAGTTTAAGTAATTATTTATTTTACTATTCTAAAACCAAAATTACAAATGTATGCTTTATTCATTTAAAATACTCGCGTGTATATTTTTCAAGAAAAGTACAATCAAATATTTGAAAATGAATCTTTTCATCAACATGAGGAGGCCATCTTCCATGTTCTATAAACTAAAAAAGTTTTGTACGAAATTGCCTTGTTAAGCGTTGTATTATATAGATCCGCTGTCCCATGTCTGTTGGAGGGATGTTTTTGCAGGTAGTTCACTACAATTTGAAGGGTTGTAAAGGTAGGTAAGCTTAAGGAAGAAGGTTAGGTACAAAAAAAAGGTGTACCCTTGCTATTGCACACATTCTTTCCCCGTTTTTCGTTTACCGTTACCTGAGACCGTTGTGGAACATACTGATCAAAAAGTATGTATACTTTCAAAGAAACGTGCTTCAAACTTTTGCTTATTTGAACAACTATGATTTGAGTATGTATAATAAGTCATGTAGGAATTTGTTATAATCATAACGTATCATTAATATTACTATTAGCACAACGTCTTACTACCCGTTCGGGTTATACGCACTTACGATAATGTGTAATGGTAGGGTGATTATGAGATGAAATGGAGGACCTACAACTTAACATGGAATCCGAACCACGGTGGAGGCCTGACATTCCACACATTCACAAGATGTATTGTCAGAGGTGAAGGAAGGGTTTGTTAATCAGATAAATCTGTGCCGGGACCGAGGATTGAGCCCCGGACCCCAGCACAGAAGTCCGCCACCTTACCCCTAGACCACCAGGTCACCTATCATTAATAGAATTCCATTAATTAAGCCTACATTTCATAATACTCTGTTCAATCATTTTCAAAGTACTGTGTTTTAATACTCGAATTTTAGTGGCTATGCAACCTATCATTCTTGAATAATATGTATCACGCTATCACGTGTTAAACAGCACTACGTTGGGTGTTTTTTTAGCACCCGGTCTTACTACACATTCGGGTTATACGTTTAGGGCGTTAGGGGAATTATTGTTGACACTCCTGAATCGGATATGCAAATACACGAAATCGGAATAGTCTATTCACAATGTGGTGTCAAATATTATCTCTTTTTAAATATTCAACTCTTTTCCTTCATCGAAATACCTTAACTCAACCTACACGAGAGTTATGTTTCCATGGCTAATTAAGTATTAAATTAATTTCAAGTCAACGATTACACGTGAACAACCACTTATAATGGTGACTAATATAAAAATTGTCACTCATATGTAAAGGTGTGCGTAATTTGGTAACAGAGTTGGTTGTAGATTTAAGACATGTTTAATTTCAGATGCAAGTGATTCAGCGATTTTCTTGTCCTTCAAACAAGTAAAAGAAAACATATTTGTTTTTAAATAGTTCGAGAAAGGGGTTTCTACCATAGATATTCTATAAAACAAATCTTGGTTAAGAAAAATTGCCATTATTTATCAAAATATAGGTCTACAACAAATATTAAATTTGTACGTTCATTTTACAGTAAAAATTTTACTGCACAATTTAACAAGTGTATAATACAGGCTGGTGTACCCATTCTTTGCACAGGGAATTTGTAAAGTAACGTTGTTTGTTTTTTGTGTATAAAATTAGCCGCAGGTAAAAGTAACCAAATTTTAAATTACATTTAAAAATATTTACCCGTTGTTTGATAAAACTGTGCTACAAAACGCCAAAAGTAGGCTGAATAAAACACATTGTCAAAATATAGATATAGTCTACACACGTGCTAAAAGCAGATATTTTATTTTGAAGATTAAGTTATAATTTCTCTATACATAATAATTTAATGTAGGGGACCTGGCAGTCTATTGGTAAGATGCCAGACCTCTGTGTCAGGGGTACGAGGCTCAAATCCCAGTCCCAGCACCGATTTATCTGATTACCAAACCATTCCTTCAAATCTGGCAAAATGAGTGGTGCTTTCAGGCTCTTTGAATGTGTGGAATGTCGGGCCTCCACTGTGGTTTGGAACCCACGTTAAGCTATGGGCCCCCTCTGTTTTCCACCATAATCATTTTCTTGTAACATCCTACCATCTGGGGATTGTGGAATTCATTTTAATGGTGTCCCCATCTCAAGAAATGAGGCCAGGAAAGCAGATGTAAGGTAGGGCCGAATGGCCAAAATCTAAAGTACTAGCCCTGCCCCATATTTGTACTGTTGCCTGTTGCTGCTAAAAAAAAAAAAGAGAGACAGCATATATTATAACGGTTGTTAAAGAGTAAAAACAAATGAATAATAATAGATAAAAATGGTTTACAGTTTAGGAAAGAAATTATTATCAATTTCAAGGTTTCTGGTCCAGTTTGATCCACTATTTGAAGCCATCATATTATATTTTCGGGTTTTAAGGTTTTCTATAGTACATTATCTAATACATATCGGCTCCCGAAATTTTAGAGTTCTAGGATGTTTAGAAAAGTGTTCGAATAAGTCATGTGGATGGAAAAATTTAAAAAGTATATCGATTAAGGAAGTTCAACCATTCAGTTGTATTATTTAGGTAATTTCATTTTTTTTGCAATATCAATATAACCATGACTCTAGCAAACCAAATATGTCAACCATTACATTTGAAAAACAATCTTTGAAACGAAACATTAATCCGCCCATAAGCTGAGTGAAAAAACAAACGAAGTTATTAGAAAACTCAATATTGGCTTAAGAGCGATCATAGGATAGGAGAAAATAAATTATACACATTACTGTACAGTAAATTTTAGACGAAAATTGAAGAACGCTAATAGTGGATCTCTTATGTGGAAGCGTTGTTGCAATAAACAACAAAATAAATAGTTTAATGTAATATCAAATAAACAAAATAAATAAATCTAGTATACCCGCAAATAATAAAATAACTAAAATAAGTACTTGAATTTATGATGCAAATGCAAGCACACATTAAAAGTGTATTTATTGCGTGGAGACACTGTTACAATGAACAATAAAATATATATCCGTTATTTACATTTAAACTTTAGTAAATAAATTGCGTTATAGACCTTTGTATTTTAATTATTAAATTTGCGTGGTGTATTATGAATGGTTTACTTTAAAGTGGTATGCACGAATATAAACCTAGATTTATTCTTGTAAATCAAAAATCAAACGACGAGTGACAGTTTAATTTTGTATTTTGAGGGGGGGGGGGGGAGAAAAAG
>CABFVX010000222.1:129240-153408 GCA_902151425.1 Timema shepardi | reverse complement strand
GGAAGAAACACCTTTTACGATTATGTGTGTGTATATATATACATATACATAATGGTAAAAGGTGTTTCTTTCAAAAATAATAATTACCCATATAATGGTAAAAGGGGCTTCTTTCACAAATAAAAATTATATATATATATATATTAGTGTTTCAATGTATATAATATATTAGTGTTAGATTTTATATATATGTATGTATGTATATATACACATACTAAAAATTTCTGTACGTTTGATTACGTGTGTTTATATACAAACACTAAAATTTTCTGTAGCCTACGTTCCATTAAAATATATACCGTCTATTTAGCTATGTGTATATGTATATATATATATATATATCCACCTTGGTGGTGTAGTAGTTAACTAATGTGCTAGTTTCGTGTGAACAAGACTGCTGAGGACGGGGAGATCGAGGTTCGAATCTCGGTCGGGTAAACTGGGCGTAGCATTTCCTAGATGGTTTTCCACTCTCCCTCCACGCAAATGCGAGTTCACTTCCTCTAAATTCAACCTTACCCATTCCTAACACATTAGTGTAATTAGTACTTAAGCGTATAACCCGGACGGGTAGTAAGACGTGGTGGTAAATTAATTAATTAATAATGTATGTATATAATATTTATAAATAATACTATATATATATAATGTATTATATATATATAATACATTATATATATTTTTTTATGTATTATATATATATATACAGGTAAATAGTAATTCAATGATTTCATATCATTACAGTTCACAAGCTATAAGGGGTCAAACTTGATATTTTATTCTTTTTGTAGTACCATTGTTCAAGTAAAGTAGTTAATGTGTGGGGCTGATATTTAGTCTATCTATCTACAGTAAGCCCACGGCTTCTTTGGTGCTGACTGACAGCTGACTTCTCACAGTCAACATTTAGGTATATACCTAAATTTTGACTGTCAGAAGTGACAGCTGCTAAACACATGTTTTTGCATATCATTTGGTTGGGCGTAGGGATACATTATTTGGTCTGGTAACTTTTCAAAGCTGTCAGCTCTCAGCTGTGAGCTGTCAGTCAGCACCAAAGAAGCCATGGGGCTACTGTAGCTAGACATTCATATGAAGTGTACACAATGGAATATTTATGATAATAATCTTATTAAATATATATTATATGTATATGTATATTTATTATAAATACGTATAATAATATATTTTTATTTTATTACAAATATTATTATTATTAATATGGTAATCTATGTTAATATTATAATTAATGTTATTGTCATTACTGTAATAATTAAAATATATGTATACTATTATATATTGTAAATTATTATCAATATTTTATTATATATATATATAATTATAAATATTTTATTATATATTATAATATATAATAGATATTTTATTATGTTTAATAATTTATGATACATTATAATGATAAAATTATTTTATATAATATTTAATATATCATAATATTATAAATATTACATTATTATTAGATTATTGATATTATTAATGTTATAAATAGTTCATTATATAAACACCACATGAATGTTTGATTATTGTAAATTTTAGCCCCATAATATTATTACTTCATCTTAACAAATAACAATGAAAAGTAAAAAGCATAAAATAGCTAGTTCTGCCCCATATAACTCGTGAACTGTACTGATTTTATATCCTTGAATCACTATTTATAAATTATTACTATAAACATTTTAAAATTGCGCAGTGAAATTTGATGTTGAATTAACTTAATTGTAGCAATTTCATATTGAGGGATTACACTATTTACACTCCGTCGAGATTGAAAGGTATTAACTTATAATTCACTGAGCCCACGAGGAATGATATTCCTCCACACATGACTGAAGAATAGCTTGCCTAGCTACGCCCAACACCCAAGTTAGAGAAGGCCTTAAATCTTTAAATAATTTCTTGACTGTTGGGAAGGAGTGATGGGGTAGGTAGGGGTTATGTCTTTTAGCGATGCCCGAATGGTTTGATTTCATAAATTAATTTTACTTTATTGTTCTGATAATGATAACATCAATAACTAATATTTACATACTAAGTTAATTAATTATGTTTGCTCTCATTAACATACAGGCTGGTAATTTTTTAGCTATTAAAAGTTTAACCACGTCAAACGTTATTTGGGCACTGTTGCCCACATTGATTGGTTTTACATGGTAACATAAAGCAAGCCTCCCCTTTTCCAGAATCTTCATTACTGTTTATAGCCAATTATAAATTTATTAATGATTAATTATTATATTCCACACATGTAACTTAAATAAAAATTAACTCTAAAAGATTTTTACTTTATTTGTAAGAAGCTGAGTTTTAAAAAAAACTTCTGTAATTTAAGGGTCCCAATCCTATTTTAAAATATTTTATATTATTTCCGGGTGGACAAAATGTAAATATTAATAAAATCTCATCCATTGGAAATATTTTAGTTATAAAAAAGAATTTATTTGTTTCTTCAAAGTTATTATGACTGTGTATAACTTTGTGATAGCATAGTCCAATTCCATACTTTATTTAATGTTACCATAGCGGCCATAAAATAACTATTAGTAAAACGCTTTAATAATTAATACTTTGATTAAGAAAAGGTGTGGTTTATGAAGATTTGCGTTGATTATTATCATTTTATAATACATTTAGAGTATAATGTTAACTCTGTTGTTTGTTTTTTTGGTCTAATCTCTGTTTTACTAAATCAATTCTGGAAATCCAAACAATAAAACTGGCCATGTCGTAGGCAAGTAACAATACAATATCAGAGTGAGGAGGTTTAAATGATAATTGAAAAGCAAGGATAAATATTCCTTTGTTTTACGAGATTTAAACAACTTTACATAATATCTATGCTTTTTTAAGGTTTGGAATATAAATATATTCAAGTAAAAATATAGTGTAGCTCTGTAATATATTTAAGAATATCTGTCTATAGCCAAGGATACCTGGAATTTCACAACCTATTGCGGTGCATTTATTTCTATTCATCATGATGTCTCCTAGGAGAGGATTTCGCATACATACAGTCAGGGTTTGATTTTCTTTTAAAGATACGGCCGGATTTATTTATCTCCTGAACCATTTAACCAATTGCGGTGTGGTTGTTACTTTTGTACTGGATCAATATCCAGGCAGGCTTTAGCATTATTTGTGTATAATCAGGTGTTTCGGTGGGAGTCCCGGTGAAGGGCCAGCCGAATGTTTGTATACATTTATGGAACAACACAATTACTGTGGGGTAGTTTTTATTATTCGTTAGTGTATTTATCCAGGCATTTTTTAGGTTAGTAATTATAACTGGGTGTATTGGTTTAAGTCCTGGTGAAGTGCCAGCTGGTTATTTATACATATCTATGGAATCACTTAACCGATTTAAATGTAGGTTTTTTTTGTAGAATATTTATTCAAGCAAGTTTTAGCACGATTTAATCATGTTTTGTGTTGTGAGTCTCGGTGTAGGACCAGCCGGATATTTGTCAACAACTGATTCCGTAGTTAATTCTATTCTATAGGATATCAACCGGGAAAATTGTAGTATGATAGACCTAGGTTTTGGGGTTCGAATCACTGTTAAAGTTTCGGATGGATGTTGTGTATATTTTATCTAGGATATTTATAACCACATAAGCGATTGCAGTGTAATTTTTTTTCAATTAGGCTTACGTAGTTTTTATATACAGGCAGGTTTGAACATTAGTTTAATCAGGTGTTTTATTGTGAGTCCCTGGAAATACTGACAGGCCTAGCTATAATGGATTTTGTGGATCAGCCGGAAGGTGAAATTCCGTTCTTCCGTGAAGGGGATAGTAAAATCCAGAGTGAACTATAGGAGAATATTTATAAGTAACATAATCTTAACTATTTCAACCATATTTACTACTAATTACTGGGGGATAGTGATTAAAAAGATACAAATTAAAGGTGATGTAACCACATTTTCTTGGAGGAAAGTTGGGGAACAATTTAAGAAAACGTGTCTCAATATTCCCGGCCAGGAATAAAACCCTGTTTCATCCATCACTGAAAATGGACCATATAAGAATTATCTTTGTCCGCATGAACACCGAAGCAGTATAATATAGGCCTACATTATTTACCGTATTTCCTAGAATATTAATTTGACTTTGTAATTTTGTTTAATATAAGATATTAAATATTTTTTTTGTGAGGGTTTTGAGCGTATATCACACTGGTCTATAATATATTATTAACTCAGGGATTTCTTTTTTAAGTTCAATCAATAATGTTTTTACCAAACTGAGATTATCAACAACTCTCAGACCCGCCCTGGTGGCGTAGTTAGCTAACTCGATAGTTTACTGCTTAGCTCGACTGACAAGGATGCGGAGATCAAGTTTCTAATATCGCTCGGGTGAACTCAGGTAGTTTTTCCTAAGTGGTTTTACACTCTCCCTCCACGCAAATGCGGGTTCCCTTCCTCTAACTTCAACCTTTCCGATTCCTAACCCATTAGAGTAATTAGTAATTTGGTGTATTACAAAAACAGGTAGTAAGACTCGGTGCTAAAAAAACCTTACCCTCAAAAATTGCTTTAAACACTCTTTCCTTGTCCTCTTGATTTAAGATTGACTATATGAAGGGAACCTAAAAAACAGTGAAGTTTTCCTGGCACTCAAACATATTAATAAATTGTTCGTTCTGTGTGTGCTGGCTTGCCGCGAATGTCCGTGTATAGAGTAAAATAGTTAAATGGCGCTTGTCGAAAGGAGAGTTGGAACACATTATTCACTACATCAAGTCATGCACTAGCAAAATACTGACAATTTCTAATGCATTTAACACTCATATATCTTTTAAACATTTATGTTTTGCAGTAAGCCAACAGTTATTGATCCTTCCAAGTTAATTTCAAAAACAAATACATTATGTATTTTGTAAGCTGCATTACTACTTATATGTTAAAATCTCATACTCCTCAAATAATTATTGGTTACCTTATTATTATTATTGCTTTCTAAACCAAGAATACTACAAGGGCATGATTTACAGGTTTATTTAACGTACAGATAGTGTGACAGCTTAGCTCAATCGAAAGCATGTTTTTATACTGATTTAGGGACACTAGGTTCGATTCCTGACACTGTGGAACTTCTATTTTTAGTGAAACATTTGTTTTTTCTTATAACCTGGTATGCTAATAGACGGGGATGTTGAGTCGTTTCAAGTTTTAAGATAGTAACATAGTAGTGTGCTGATTTTATCACTCGGTTCAGAAAATTCAAATCAACGCAAATCTTAATAAATCACACCTTTTCTTAATCAAAGTATTAATTATTAAATCGTTTTACTAATAGTTATATTATAGCCGCTATGGTAACATTAAATAAAGTATGGAATTGAACTATGCTCTCACAAAGTTATACACAGTCATAATAACTTTGAAGAAACAAATAAATTCACTTTTATAAATAAAATATGTCCAATGGATGAGATTTTATCAATATTTATTTTTTGTCCACCTGTAAATAATATAAAATATTTTAAATTAGGATTGGGACCCTTAAATTACAGAAGTTTTTTTTAAACTCAGCTTCTTACAAATAAAGTAAAAATCTTTTAGAGTTAATCTTTTATTTAAGTTACATGTGTGGAATATAATAATTAATCATTAATAAATTTATAATTGGCTATAAACAGTAATGAAGGTTCTGGAAAAGGGGAGGCTTGCTTTATGTTACCATGTAAAACCAATCAATGTGGGCAACAGTGCCCAAATAACGTTTGACGTGGTTAAACTTTTAATAGCTAAAATAATACCAGCCTGTATGTTAATGAGAGCAAACATAATTAATTAACTTAGTATGTAAATATTGGTTATTGATGTTATCATTACCAGAACAATAAAGTAAAATTAATTTATGAAATCAAACCATTCGGGCATCTCTAAAAGACATAACCCCTACCTACCCCATCACTCCTTCCCAACTATCAAGAAATAATTTAACGACATAAGGCCTTCTCTAACTTAGGTGTTGGGCGTAGCTAGGCAAACTATTCTTCAGTCATGTGTGGAGGAATATCATACCTTGCGGGCTCAGTGAATCATAAGGTGCTACCTTTCAATCTTAACAGAGTGTACTTATTTTATAAGTATGGTGACCATATTTTTTAAAAAAAGCAAAGAAATTATACATCAAACATGTATATGTATAATGTCGGTTGAAAAAAGGATAAATAGGGGGAAAATAATAGAGGGAGCAAAATAAAGATTAGTTGATAGACAAAATAATTTACATAAAGTCAATTTTCATTACTAATTTAAGCTAACACGAGTTACATAATACCTTGTCCAACAACTCTGTACAGACACATAAATAAATATGAATTTAATTATTTTTTTTTACTTTCATTATTGATTATAAATAGATTTATGATGTTTGTTGCTAATCATTTCAAACTTATACTTGAGTACACATGTTCTAGTAATAATCAGTATTAAAAGCAAAAACACTCTATAAACAAATAATAGGTAATATTGAGAATTATATTTGAGAGAAAGAGCGCAACAAAAAAGTAAAACATGGGTTCCCACTGACATTTTTGGGAAGTCCTTTATGAAAGTTATTTTTACTACCAAAATCCTATAAGCTATTTAAGTCTGAATTGAACTGGATGGGAGATAGTGTTGTTAAACATAGTATAGGCCTCAACACTACAACATATTGAGAGTCAAAGCTCATAGCTAGTATATTGTTTCCATGTAATAGTATTTTATAAAATACAAAATACAAACAAAAATTATTTTCAATAAAAGCTCATATTTAATCTTTATTTTTACACAATGGATCTGTGAAAAATAAAATTTGTTGAAAATAATTTGCATTGTATTGCATGCAATACTTTCTTTCTAAAAATTAATTTTGACCAATTATTATTAATATAACTTGCTCTAACAGGAACACTAATTTACAGCAGTGAAAGAGGCAAGATAAAGACACACTTTAACTATGATAGAACAAATAAACAAATATAATGGTAAATTAAAACTATAAAGATTTTGACATATTCTTATGTATTTTAATGTATAATATAATATGTATATTACTCCCAAGCCAGTCATTTTTCCGAGCTTCAACCGTACAGATGTTAAAAAAAAAAGTCAATACATATTTGTTTGTGTAAAATTAAGCTAGAACGTAAATATTTACACTTTCAGAATGAATTTTAAAAATCTTGCTCACAATAGGTAGGCCCTATATTTGACATCCCTCTCTGAAAAATGATGTTGAATCAAAATCTTAAGACAGCTTAACAGGTAGTTATTTTATCTAGATTATATTATGTAAATATCTTTAGTTTTTGAAGTATTATAATATAAATGGACACCTGTTTCCTATTTTTTTAATGGCTCTCTATGGTATTAAATGAACTAATAACAAAATAAAATAAAAAATGTATCAATTCAAAATAAAGAAATATAGACACTAAACACAATATGGAAATATACACTCTCCCCTAAAATATGAGTGGAGAATGACCCTAAGCATGGGATGATTGCGAGATAGACCAGTGGTTGGAGCATTGGCGTACCAATCCAAAGTTCCTGGGTTCGATTCCCGAGTCAAGGGGTCATTATTCAATTTAAACCATATATAGATATATCAAAAACTAATTTTAAGTCCTATAAATAGACTTTTATTATAAATATATTTATTGTGACTACTTAAACTACATTTAAAGCATTTCCTGGAAGTTTTCTCAAAACAATTTTGTTTTTTCGATTCTTCTTATTGATTAGCTGAGTATAGTCTAGACATTTTTCTTTCGTAGTGTTTTATTGGACGAGGTGTCTAACTTTCACATTGGTCAGATAAGCCACGTGATTATGTGAACATGATTAAAATAACCAAGGACGATTAAAGTGTTAAGGACAATACGGATACGGAGCTTACGGACTATGTAGAGTTGTAGACGATGCTTGATGTGGACCAAGGACTAGGGATTAGCACTTTATATAGATAGAGCAATCTGTTTCTATAACATTGATCTCTTACGGACCACGGACCATGAGCTACGCACCTTAAATATACGGAGTCTGTGAACAGGGCTTTATTGTGTTTTCTTACGTAAAAATGAAAGACTTTCTGAAATTAATGTTTGTGTATTCCTGCAGTACCTATGCATATGTTTTATGTCATTTTCCCTGTAATCTGCCTGCATTTGCGGTCACTTTGTTAACGTGCTCAATAGTGTAGTATTAGAAGAGTTTTTAGTCTATTAGATAATCACTATTTTAGAAAATATTTAAGTTATTGGTTATGGCATTATTGTCTTATAACGTATTCTATCCCCAAGCCCGTGTTCTATCCGGGGAGCGGTGTGTATCATTACAAACAAATTTTAAATGATCTTACAATCATAAGTAAACATGAATGGTAGTAGGTATATATATATTTTTAGTTATTTTAATGCTAATAAAAAGCGCACAACCCAAACGGCTAGTAATACGTGCTTCTAAATTAAATGAAACATTCTAATAAAAAGGTAATTTTGTTTTAGAATATCAACTATATTTCTCTGGTTAATATTTTTTATTTTTATTTTAATTATTACATAACACCATAAAATCAAAACAATATTCGAATTGGGTGTGTGTTATTCTGCAAAAACACTAGCGCTTTTAAAATTAAAAGTGTAATCACTGTAATATATTGATGAAATAATAGTTTAATACTGCAGCTCAACATTGTGTATATATATATATATATATATTGATACAATGTTTAGCTGCAGTATTAAACACTTATTTCATCACTATATTACAGTGATTACACTTTTAATTTTAAATATATATTGATACAATGTTTAGCTGCAGTATTAAACACTTATTTCATCACTATATTACAGTGATTACACTTTTAATTTTAAATATATATATATATATATATATCGATACAATGTTGAGCTGCAGTATTAAACTATTATTTCATCAATATATTACAGTGATTACACTTTGAATTTTAAAAGCGCTAGTGTTTTTGCAGAATATATATATGTAATATATATATTAAAAGTAAGGTGTGTAGAAACATACAGTACTTTAATAAATTACAATGGACAATACAATGGTCAAACAATGACTTTGAATGAAAAACTGCTAATAATTTAGTGGTGAGCTAGTATCTTTGCTATCCTTATCAATAATTGTAAAACTTAAGCTATAATAAAACTAGTTTAAGTGCTCTGCGCCATAATTGAGCAGCCATTACACATTAACAATTTTTTTCTCGATTATGTTAGCTTTGCAAATTATTACCTAATATAATAATAAATGTAATTATTTATTTTATATATCAATTTTAAAACAATTTAAATGAGTTCTTAACGTTTAGGCCCTATCATAAAAATAGAAAAACGATCCGTGCCCACCTACAACTTCTGATTTTCAAAGCAAATCTTTTGGTGGATTTGAAAGCAACACAAGGGAAAGTCACCGAAGTTTTTTTCATCCCCTCCTTTATGTTCTCTTATGTTGGAGGGTAAAGGAACTGACTGACCCTATCGTTCAAGGTCACCTGTTGAAAGAGGGTGCGGAAGAGAGAAAAGATAAGATGTTATAAATGCTAGCGTGTTTACCTTGTGACACTCAAGAAACATTTTATTTGTGTCAGGAGAAATTGACCATTCTAGCGGTGTGATAGTTTTCATTAATTAAAAACTAACAGTCTTATTCTCGATGCTGTCAACTTTTTGGTGTTTACACACACACACTGTCAATATTAGAGTTCTAAATGGAGTGGATAGGGCTCATTTGCCAGTGTAAAGTACAGAAGAGAATTTAGAAGGTAGTGCAACGCTTATTAACAGGGGTTGTTTTATTATGTGAACACTAGTAAGCACATACTGTATTTAAACACCAATTGATAAGTTTCTCGGCCGTGACAGGAGTCGAATCCATGAGCCTCAAATCATTAGATAGACGTGCCACCGACTGAACCAAGTGATAGAAACTTTAATAGACCTCTTCCTAGCAAAAATGGTTTAATTTATATTCAAAACTTTTAAAACATATATATATATATATATATGTTTTAAAAGCTTTATATATATATTTTAAAAGCTTTTTATATATATTATATATATATATATATTATATATATATATATTATATATATATATATATGGAAATATTTACTAACTAACAAACTATTTTATTATGTTCATATTGGTAAAATGTTTAGAAATATTCTTTTACTTCAGGACCAAGATACCAACATAAATGGCAAGACAAAATTGGTTTAGGCCTATGACATCTTTAAATTCATCGTACACTTTTTTATTCTAAAAGTATATTTTGTAGAAATATGAACCGTTAAATGTATATTAAATACTTAAAAATACGCGGGTATTTTGCTCCTCCCCATTTAATTCTGACAATTAGTCTATTTCTGTATTTATAAAAATAAATATAGATTTTATATTTTTGCAGTGTGTTTTGTTGTTGCACAGTTGTTGGCTCATTTAAGTCAAACTTTAACCAATGTAACCAATTCATTAAGTTATATCAGTAGGATAAGTGCTTTTAAAATAAAACGAAATATGTGTACTACTGGAAACCTAGAATTCAGACAGGAATTGACGTCATCAAGCGTGTGTGTGTGTGTGTGTGTGTGTGTGTGTGTGATGTTCAGGCCGTCCGGCCCTCGAGAGTGGTTACCCCTCCTGCACCCCTCACCCTGTTCTGGGAAACCAGTATCAATAATGGCCTAACTCCATAATACTCTGTTTTATCAGTACATCGCCAGCTTATATCGTTCACGCGCATGCTCAGATGGATGCCCACGTAACGTCATTTCACCCCATGACATCCTGGACTCCTCCTCACCCCACGGTTTACCCTCCCTCCTTCCAACCTTCTTTTTTCCTCTATCTGGGCTAAGCTCTTTCCTCCATCCAGGCCATGCCTGCCCTCGTTGCTTTATCCAGATTATACCTAGTCTCATACCATTGCTTTATAATCAAGACTAATTATAAAGTTTTTTTAATTTATTAGGGTGAAATAAATAAAGAAGATTATTTTAACGCTATATATTGAGACTGAAAAATATACATGCATACATACATATATTCATACATACTTAAATACAAACGTACGTACATACATACATATATTCATACATACTTTAATACAAACGTACATACATACATACATACATACATACATACATACATACATACATACATACAAACGTACGTACATACATACATACATACATACATACATACATACATACATACATACATACATACAAACGTACATACGTACGCACACACACACACACACACACACACACACACACACACTCATTATTCAGCTTGCTTTTTCTCAGCTTGGCAGTTCGGTTCGGCTTCTTGTACTGTTTTGTTTCCTTGTTTAGGAGATTCGGTGGTTTTTGGTAAGTAGGGCGGCTTCTTTAGATATTTCTTCTTTCTTGGTTTGGGGGGGAGGGAGGGAATGGGAACTAGTTGCGTTGGCAAGGAGGAGAGTACACTTGAAGAGGGGGAGGGGTGCCACTGAGTGTTGGATAGGGTCGTATGGGGGTGTGAAGCGGCATCACTTGGCGTAGGAGTGAGAGAGGGTATACCTTTAAAGGGGTACGTGTAAATCATAGAGGGGCATCATTTGGCGTGGTAGATATTAGGGAAGGGGGAGACGTGTAGTGGCATCGTGTGACGGCAGAGAAAGGAGATTCATGTGACGGCGAAGGAGAGGGCGTCGTGTGAAGAAAGAGACGGTGTCTTGTAATGATGGAGAGGGTGAGTGGTTGAGAGAGGGGAAAGAGTGACCCGGATGTGTTATAGGTGCTGGTGAGGCGTTATGAAAGGGAGGGAATTAACGACCCGGCTGTTTCATGGGTTCTGGCGAGGCGGAGGAAGAGGAAAGAAGCTAACTGAATGTTTATGGGTGCTTTAAAGGGGGCAACAGAAGAATTTTTTGAGAGGAATGAGTTAGAATACAATAACTAAACAACTTCAAACATGAACAAAGTTTCGAATGACCCTCTCGATCCGTTTCTCCGATGTTTTTATTTAAATTTCGCTTTTGGACGAATAACATGCTAACTTTCTCTGTTGTCTAGCAATACATTTACACTACGCCTTGGCAGTCTTACTACTAGATTACCTTGTGTCTAAAATTTTAATATATCTTACCGTTGACATGTTATCTCCACTACTTATAAAACTGTCAGTTTGTATGTAGGTTGTCTAAGATCTCTGAAACCACTTGACTGATTGCAGTAAGTTTTTTTTGTAGGATATCTATATATGTAGGCTAGGAACCATCCTATTAAGTAATGATGGAGAATGACTAAGTTTACGTCCTAAATTTAACCATACAAACATGGCAAAGTTTATTGAAACTCCTATACGTGTAGCAGTTTTAATATATTTTTTACGTCATACATGCAATGATATGATGTGAAGCTAGTGATTATGAAGGTTTAGAGGCAATATAAATCTTAAAACAAACTTAAGCCTAATTAGCTAGAGTATGGTGACCATAGGTACATTTCCCCTTTCCATAAAATACCTATGGTACCACTGAAAATCGAACCCGTAACCTCTAAATAAGTAGCCAGGTGCACTGATCACTAGACCAAGAGGCCAGTCTTCCTCTGGCATGATGTTCGCAAATAGCAATATATTATACGCTTATAGCCCTGAGTCTGCATAGGGATAAATGTATATTTAGTTTCACATAGAGAGAGCCCTTAGAGTTTCTTAGTCTCTTGATCAACGTAGACGGCACTGTTAGTTTGTGTAGGGGTAAACACTAAGGAGGCTAATATACTATAGTTATGATCACCTTATTCCCAATTTGCGAGAGCGTTGGTCACTTTTCCCCACTTCTAAACATCATCGTTGATAAAATAGTTTGATTGTAAAAAGTGATCTGAACGAAGTATTAATCGTGAGACGATTTGTGGACACACTCTCATGTGCTTAGTGATGAAACACTTACCTTTTTAAGCATAAATCAGTCTTTAAAAATAGATTAACAATATGGATCCTGCGCTGTTTATCAGCTTTATCCTTCTTCTTACTCTTCCAAATAGTTGGGTCATCTGCTTTCCCCCCTATGTAATTCTTAGCAAATCCTATATCCAGATAATTTGGCCACATATACATTGTTGTAAATCCCAGTCAGTGTTTTTAATCAGAGTGAATATGTGATTGAGAGATGATAGACCAACTCTGATATCGTTGCTTAGTGCACTTTTGGTCATATCACAAATGTTATATTCTATTATACTAAAAAATGTAATTCATTCGTGTAAGAGTCAGCCATTTTCTGTAGTGCACGTGTAGATGATAGGCCTACTTGTATGACTAAAAAACTTTCCTGGAATGCATTGTGTTTAAGAGTTTTCAAAGTTGAACACCCAATAACACCCAACTCAAAATATTTATACTCTTTGCTGGTAGTGATTAAACTTTGAAACCAGGTAATCTTGGTATCCTTAATATAACTCGTTGGTTTTGGTGTTTATTGTTTGAAGAACCTATACGAGGATTGATTTGAGAATAGGGTGCATCCTCAATATGCCAGTCCAGTCCATGATTGTGAGTGGTTACCCAATTAACGTTTATTTTGCTTCATGGAGAGAGAAGTCCGATCTCTAATGGAGGGAGAATCTTATAGTTAGCTTTGTCTGTCTTGTAGTTCTTGACAGGTTGATGCAGAATAGCTACCTACTTGAACAAGAAGAGTCTATCCTCGCTCATAAGACCATGCATATAAAAACATTTTGCGAAAGGGAAGAACGCTCTATGTTCATTTATGTCTTCTTGCAAACATTACTGTTGGAGAGATTGTAGCGAACCAAACGATCATATATTATCAGGCAGTAATATTTCGTATCCAGAGGAAGTTTACTTCCTAATCAAACATGTTAATTTTTACTATGGTGGCTTCATTAAAATTATATTTCTTTCGGCTATCATCGAACTCGATGATGGGTGCGATCAACTTTAAGTGAGCATGATTGATAAGTTGCAAAGGAATACTCATTTCATATAATGAAGTTTGAAAAATAGCTAAGTCCTAATATAATTTCGATAAATAATCGTGGATAAATTCCAAGTTTTTACCCTCGTATGTGTACATACCTAATTTAAACATAATTTAGACACACGCAGACGACATTGGTCAAACTTGTTTCTATCCGTCGACGTAGAATTGTTCCGATCAGTCTTAAAAGGGTAACTGACATAATGAGGTTTTCCTTTGGGTTTACGTTTTCAATGCATGGAGTAGAGTGTATTCAGGTACTTGTACAATTCTCATTTGTGTAAAGGCAGACAGATGATCTGTGTATCCTTAATAAAATTCAGTAAATCACTCCTATTTAAATCATGTCATAATATTCGCTACAAGCCTTGATATTTTACTTAACTTGATTCTGCTTGATAAGGCGTCTCTGCAGCAGAAGGACGTGATTTTTGCAAAGCACTACTATCTATAATTGATAGAACAAGTACTAATTTCTGATTTGCATCAATTAGTATATGAGAATAGTTTTAGACGAATCCTAGTATAATACGTAAAGGGATGTATTAATTGAAGTTGCCTGTACCGGTGCTAACGCATACTACTTCGAGTCTCCATCCGTAGTTATCAAGGTACATTTGTTCCCCAACCCATATCGACAGCTAATTCACGTGATGGGTTGAAATACCTACCTCTCTCGATTAATCGATATCCACTACGTTGCTCTCATGGTCACATCTTGAAATAGATGAACTAACCCTTTATTGGCGATTCTTAAAGTTCTTCCGAAAGATCGCATATTCTAAAGATGTCTTCCTTTAATATGTCTAAGAGACAGATTAGGTAATGTGTGTATTCCGTTTTGCTGAATCTATACCCCCTTTATTGACGATTCTTAATGTTCTCCCGAAAGCTCGCATGTTCTAAAGATGTCTTCCTTTCATGTGTATTGGAGACGGATTAGGTAATATAATTTTTTCTGAATCTATATCATAAATTCTTTTCCATTCATTAACGGTCCTCGAATAGACTAAGCTTAGGAATAATACTGGAAACGTGTTACAGGCGTGTTGAATGTGGTATCATCCTTGTAGTTTGGTGCATGCGTGCATTAATTAATTGTATAAACTGTAAATAACATTTGTACAATCACTACTTGAAACAAACAGTTACTTGTGGTTGGAGGATAGGGACAGGACAGTCTCAGGTGGGAGAGGAAAGGACGGGCGGTGATAAGAAATATGCCCAGCACGCTCGGATGGCACCGAGCGTGGCTGGGAACATAAGTAAGGAGGTTTGGATAGTGGACAAAGAGACCGCTGTCCGCTAAAAACTGGGTCAACAGAATACCTCTCCCATATTTAGATCGAGAAGACCACTCCACGTGGCGAGCTTTAAAATTGCCACCAAGAACAAGGCTCGCTCCTAATCTTTGGATTTTGGACAAATCATCCCAGAGAAGAGGTGAGTCTGGAGGGGCGTAAGCTCCACACAGAGTGATTGAGTACGCTCCCCCCTCCCCCTCCCCAAGAGTTGAACCACCACAGCCTCGAGGTTTGATAGGGTGGGAATGGCAAGCCGGTAATGACCAAGTTCGTTGCGGACAAAAGGAGCCCCGACGACGACCAAGCCTATCTGCTCTATATACTGAGTATGATGGTACAGCTGGTGGGGTTTAGCCGTGTCTCAGTAACGATGTCAAGGGAAACAAAACGTGCTCTAAGGAGATGAGTGAACTCATCGAGCTTTGAAATAAGTGAACATGAATTCCAGAGAAGAAGGACGGGAGCGTCAATCATCGAAGAAACAAGGGAGAAACTGAAAAAAGACATTAAATTTGTCACAAAATGTGGGGGCTGAGATTATATTGGTAAGCAAGGACTCCAGAAGAGGTAGTTGATCACATATTTGGAGGGAATGGGTAAGAGATACAATTTCTGAAATATCAGAAACAAATGACCTAATGTCGGAAGGGATCTCAGGTGGAACCTCCAGATGATGAGTGGCAGATGACTGTGTGACTGGGGTAACAGGTGAGTAGATAGTAAATCCTGTGGGAACAGCGCTCTGATTGGTTGAATTTGGTCACGTGATTACGTCCTTCACTCTCTGATTGGCTGTTGGTTTTCCCCCTCCCCTCCTCTTGACCCCATTCCCAGTGTTCCAAGCTTGTTCATTCTTGTTCCATTTGTTTATATTTGTTTTCATTACTTTTTTATGTGTGCTCAATGGTTATTTATGTATGCTCATTTTCTTTTATTTGTGCTCATTGGTTATTTATGTCTGGTTAGGAATCGGATGGGCATTGGAGTTTTTTTATTGGTGTGGGGGAGTTTATTGTCGTAGGATTGGGACGGGGCATTGGAGATTTTTTTATTTTTTTATTGGCGTGCAGTCCACGGTGCCGGGCGGTCCTCCTTCGGAATCGCTAGTGAGCATCTTCTCTGGCTGGCCGCTTAGCAAAGAGTATGAGAGATAGTTTCCCCTGCCTTGAGACCCCCCTTTTCCCTTCCCCTCACTAACCATCAATAGAGGTATGTGTCGCAATCCCCTTACCCCCAAACCCTACGTTACAATGGGTTTTACCTGATGACTGGCCCCAGTTTGGTGGCTCGACAAGACGGGAATAGTTCACGACCTTGAATGATGTCGCAACCCTCCCCTTCTATATGGTAATGGGTTTTCCTTGTTGACTGGCACCAGTTTGGTGGCTCGACAAGACAGGAATAGTTCATGACCTTAAATGATGTCGCAACCCTCCCCTTCTATTTGGCAATGGTTTTTCCCTGATGACAGGCGTCAGTTTGGAGGCTTGACAAAACAAGTCAGGACAAGAATAAATCGTGACCTTGAATGATTTCGCAATGGGCTTTCCATGATTAATGGCACCATTTTGTCAGCGTGACAAGACAGGTATAGACTGTGACCTTGAAACCGTGAGCTAGGCCATTGACTCTGGCAAACCTACCCTCGGCAATGGGTTTTTCTGGTGTCGCAACGCCTCCCCCACCCTCTATGGGGTAATAGGTTATCCTTGACAGGCGCCAGCTTGGCGGCTCAACAAGACACGAATAGAACACGACCTTGAATTATGTCGAAATGGGTTTTCCTTGATGTCTGCCGCCAGTTTGGCGGCTCGACAAGACAGGAATAGATCGTTACCTTGAAACCGAGAGCTAGGTAACTGACTCTGGTAACCTTACCCTCGGTAATGGGTTTTTCTGGTGTTGCAACCTCTCCCCCACCCTCTATGTGGTAATGAGTTTTCCCTCATGACAGGTACCAGCTTGGCGGCTCGACAAGACAGGAATAAACCACGACCATAAATGAAATGATGTCGAAATGGGTTTTCCCTGATGACTGGCGGCAGTATGGTTGCTCGACAAGACAGTAATAGTTTGTGATCTTGAAACCGTGAGCTAGGTCATTGACTTTGGCAAACCTCCCCTCGAAAATGGAGTTTTCTGGTGTCGGAACCCCTCCCACACCTTCTATGTGGTAATGGGTTTTCCTTGATAACAGACACCAGATTGGAAGCTCGACAAGACAGGGATAGAACACGATCTTGAATAATGTTACAATGGCTTATACCTGATGAGGGGCGCCAGGTTGGCGGCTCGACAAGACGAGACCCGTATCTACGTGTAAGGAGACAGAAAGGTTTTGCGTGATTAAAACACTATGTTACAAAACCTATATTTATTAAACACTAACCGTTTTACATACATATATTAAATGTTTCACAGACATACATAATGTTTATATACACTTTTAGAGGAATGCCGCATGTATTCGTTCATACGTTTTACTACAGTGTCTCTCAGAAGTGTTAGTAAAATTGTTTTTATTTCACAATCCAGCATGTAATAGTCCAAACACCCTACTTGACGTGTATAGTAGGTAGCACTGATAAGATCCAGGTTTCTGATGTGTGTTTCCACCGTAGGATATTCGAGATCAATGACATCCTCTGATTCTGTTATTGTGTAGCATACATCCACGACGAGTGTGTCGATCCAATCATTGCAATAGCGTGCGATGGGTGTCGCCACATATCCCAGCGGTCGACGGCAACGTCAATGAGGTCCCACCTATCCCAAAGACACGCCCCACTAGGTGCTAGATAGGCGACCCGTTTGAGTCCGGCGTCTTGTTTCTCGCCGATGAAGTTCATACGGTCACCGCATTTGCGTCTCAGAAAGATTTCATGATTAGTCGGACTAATCTTCTGAGCAGGTTGCGTGTTGCTGAAAAACATTGATGTGACCGACTTGTAGCTGCTCAGTGCTTGCCACTCTGTACGCTTAAACACCGCACAAATCCCTCCGCATTTTTCTAGCTGGACATAGGGTGTAAAGTTGTTCTTGACGCTCATGCTGACGATGACTCGCTTGGCGTCGACTTCGTCCAGGGGGAAAAAAGTGTTGAAAATACTGGTGATCGCAAGTAGCTTCACAGACTTTGCTTTGTGGTTCCAAACGTCTTGACCTTCCATGATGTTTTATCGCTTCGATGACTATCGTGGTTATGGCAAGCACGCCATTGGGACGCCCCTTTTATAGGCGAACGCTGATTGGACGTAGCCTCTTGAGGGGTGGCAGGACCTTACAGTCTTGAAAAATGTGTTGTAATATATCACCACCTTAGCGTCGTTACCTGTATGATATGTAAGCGAGAATAGGGTTAGGAAAGTTTTCATCGGAATGTTCTGGGCACGATAGAGTAGGTATATGAGACAGTAATGGGCACAAACGTCTGAAGCGATGCTTTGAAGTTGTAGCGTGCTATGAGACGTGCGGAAAGTATTTTTGCGTATAAATGCCAGATATGAATTTATACGGAGTGAAAAACCATAACTGAAAATTATTCTCCCCCGTCGTTCTTGTCGATAAAGATGGTGACCCAATGCGTCCCAGGCTTGGTGTGTGTGGATCAGTGTTGATGACGAGAGTGGCAGGTAAAGCTATTCTTGCGGGTAGTTGATCAGCAGGGAAAAAAATTTGAATTTGCAGAACGGAACCATGGGGTTGTTTTCAGCGCACATCTTATGGTGTGCGTCTCCATCTTCAATAATCCAATCTCGAAGCCCCCAAACGATGGAGGCTGAACAGAAATTCCATACAGAACTATGTGCCATGCGCATGGTGCAGTCCAATTCAAGTGTCTTCAAAGACAAACAACATCTGTCGTACAGATCTACGACGGGTGTAGGCGTGTATTTGAATAGAAATATTTTCTTTTCTGCCCCCTTGAGGTAGATGGTTTCTGCACGCGTTGTGGCACGGGATATGAGGGATTTGAGAAGGCTGTAATCCACATCACCGCTATCCCAGGGAATACCTTGCAGATTGTTGACGGTATAGTCGACTTGTTTTTTAACGGTGGCTGAAAGTTCCTTGATAGTGTATGGGGGTTTTAACACCCAATGTTGAAGTAATGTACCGCATACAGATAAAACTCTCAGTTCTTTGACGATAAAATCTTTGTTGTCGCCGATAAAGCTCTTGAAATCCACAATGACGTCCATGGTTTAAATGACGAGTGTAAGGGGAGGGTTGTCGCTTATATTATTATTATTATTATTATTATTATTATTATTAGCACCGCGTCTTACTACCCGTTCGGGTTATACGCACTTACGCTAATGTGTAATGGTAGGGTGATTGTGAGATGAAATGGAGGACCTACAGTTTAACGTGGAATCCGAACCACGGTGGAGGCCTGGCATTCCTCACAATCACAAGATGTCTTGTCAGAGGTGGAGGAGGAGTTTGGTAATCAGATAAATTTATGCCGGGACCGGGGATTGAACCCCAGCCACCAGAATAGAAGTCTGACACCTTACCCCTAGACCGCCAGGTCACCTACCGCTTATATTAACTCCCATAATCGGTCACAACGTTTCTTTCCTTGTCGATGGTGATGATGATGGCAAACTCCCCGTACACGATACAGTTGACGGATTCGGTGAGAGCTCTGTTGAAGCTCACTTCTATGCTTAGAGAGCCATGCCTCGTTAAATTCAAATGTGATGTCATGTGGGTGGACAAATTAGGTGTGAGATTGAATGCCATGAGATGTATTAATTAGGGATGGCTTCCCATGTAATATCGCTACCTTCGTTCATGAAATGGATACCCGTTCCAGAAAACAGTGTGTGGTAGGACATGACATAGTTCTCATTTGAAAAATTGGGCTGTAACGGCTTCGACGGCACTTGTTCCCCGTTCACGCATAGTGAGAAATTGTTCATACCGTGGGTTTAGAAGTTGAAAGTGTTCTTGGTGGCGTCCTGTTGAACGTAGCGTTTGATACAAATCCCACGATCCATCGTTTGGGTAACTGTCCGTTGAATACGTTGTCCAGTGGTTTCCCTTGCACACCCGTAGGAATAGTGAGGGTTTTTACTTCCACGTGGGTAATGGGATACTTTGTGGGATTATCGTTCAATGCCTTGGCATGTGCTAACAGTATAGAAGCTGCTATTTTGACACGTCGCACTAGAAGGACGGCTTCAGTGATGTGAAACTTAAAGTGAGGGAGTTCAGGGACTGCCATAAGGCTAAACCTGTCTCTGGAACGGACCAACTTGACTCTGAGCTTGGTGGCGTTTACAAGGTATTTCTCTTGGTCAAACACGCCCCCGTGTAGATACCCCAAGGATCCGTCGTCTTACTTTTTGCCATGAGACTGCAACGTGCCTCTAATCCCTTGTTGCCTGCGTTAGCCTCCTCAAAGATTTCGGGGATTTCTGTGAACCACAGACCGCACGTCAAATGTGTTTTTTTTTGTCACTTCTGTAACTGAGCATCATCTCAATGTACGATCTATAATCATACGTATTTCTGGGTGGTGAGACTAGTTTTGGGTTTAAAAACACATCCTCCTTTGTGAAAAGCGAATGTAACCAGTTGTTGACGGGAGTGATTTGATACACCTTAGTGAAAGCACCACCGTCGGGTTTCATGATGGCCAACCTGAGATAGAGCATGGTCTGTGAAAGAGCGATATAGAACTCGCCTTGACTGATAACGGTAAATTCGATGGGTGAATCATCGGTGAGGGAAGAGACAGGTTTGTACTTGAGCCATCGTCCACTTTCAAGACTGGTTGGCTTGGGTGTGGCGTAAAATAAATCGAGTTCACTGCTGGCACACTCACAGGATTGGGGGTGTAGAAACGACATTTCAACTGAAAATATCTACTGCTTCTTTCTTGACATTTTTACGTCGGGCAATGACAGAAGACCGACGTCGGTGCTTCTTATGACGCCCTTTATAGCCTGAGCCGGTCATCAGTGTGTCGATCTTCTGCTCCACCTTGCGTTTCAGGTTTGTTCCAGCTTCGCTGACACGTTGCCGTAGATCCTCTTTGAAAGGACGACGCTGATTCGCTACGTCGGAGAGCACGTTGATACCCGTATGAAGCGGCTGTTTTCCAATGTCTTTAGCACCGCTTCTCAGTAATGGAATGACGCTCTTGAAAAGGTCACTGAAAAAAGCTTTCTATCCCATGCTCACGTTGATAGGGAACACCGTGTTAGATCAAAGATATTCCTGTTCCAGCCTGGTTGACGTAGTATCTTTGGTAGGGACAGTTCATGTTGAGCAGCGTCGAAAATGAAGTTTCACGCACACTTTTCAAAACTCGAATGGTACAGGTTCACCTGTGTCTGGTCTTATATTGATTTCCAGGCTTTCAATTTCCCTTCTAAGTACAGGCACGTAGTGCAACGGATCATATCTAACTGTTTTATGTATACTGTAGAGATAGTTTATGTTGTTGATACTGACGATACGTAAAAGCGGTGCCACAATGTCACCCACGGGCTGAGGATAGATGATATCCGTGTAGATGTACATTTGCGAGGGCAAACCTAGTAGAATGTTGGCGGCCTACGGTGACTTTTGAGCTTTGGTCAGATTAGTCCTAGGATCGAAACCGAGCTGTAGACTTATTCGACTTGATAGAGTCAGCAGCCGTATATTTTGGAAAGAATAAACAACGTCCACTTTTGGGGGGAGGGTTGTGTACTTGAATACAACTCCGGAATCCCCTTTAAACGCCTCTACTTCGTTTAGGGCTTTGATTATTTCATGGATAGTGCTGTAGTTTCCAGGAGGGATGTGATCCTTGAATATTTGTTCCCCGCAGTTAGCGTCCACTTAGTTGTACCATACAATATTTTGGCCCTAGGTTATGGTGGTGAAAGAACACGGATATTGGAATTAGGCGAGAGCGACTTCCCACTGGCCTTCGAGTGTAAGATGGTGGGGTAGTTGCGTGGTGAAATTCGCGAGGGTATTTTTCGGGATATATCCCATAGAGCTGTCGCTCGTCAAAGTGATGTAAAACTGATCCTTCATAGTAAAGCCCTGACTTAACTGGCAGGAATCCGAGAATTAAACATGGTGGGATAACTATTCCATTGCACGTACACTTTCTTTCTAGCGCCTTTACCCTTGACACGTCGTATTTTATCAACTTTATAAGTTTCAGGAAGATGAACGCGTTGCAATTCGGAGGGGAGGGGGGAAACCAACAGCCAATCAAAGAGCGAGGAGCGTGGTTCACGTGACCAAATTCAACCAATCAGAGTGCTGTTCCCATAGGTCGTACTAGCTGCTCAGGTGTGGATCTGGGAATAACGTCGACAGATTGATGCAGCGTAAACGAAGCCAGGTCTGAGAGATGGCGTTGCGCTTTGCCTGGACGACCAGTGGGTCTTGGATCAAATGGCCCCGTAGGTGTTCGGGTTCGTCTCAGGCCTGGAGGTATGAGGCCCTACGAGGACATATTCCCGCATTCAGCGGATGGGCTCAATGACAATGAAGGAGATGAACGAGACAATGATGGAGAGCCCACTTTCTTCTTCTTCTTTGTTTTCTTTGGGAGGCGTGGCCACTGTAACTCAAAAGACCTCTGAACATCCGACTTGGGGACCTCTCCCCCTTTCCATGGGGGAGGAAGTGTGACTTTGGTCGGAGGGACAAAACGTCCTAGCTGTCCTCTTCTTAGAAGTGGACTTCCCACCCTCTTCAGCCCAGTAACAAGCGCCAGAGTCAGAGGGGTTACGAGTGTCAACCTTGGAAAAGGTCTGGACCCTATCTCCGCCTCAGAGCCCAACAGTGTGACCTGAAAACCCCCACTCCGGTGGGTAGTAAAGCGTCACTGGAGCAAATGAGCTTGGAGCCACTGACGGAACCACTAATGAAACAGTGGTAGTGACGAAAGGGACGCAGCATGGATGGGAGATAGTAGACGCCACTGCATCGGTGTGCTCAGTAGGCGCCGATACAAACTCCCCCATATCGTGCGCTCAATAGTGTCCATTAACGATCCAATCGTATAGACCGGTGGTTGAATAGTAGAGGCTGTTTATGAGATAGTCGTTAGGGACACCATGACTCCCGTGGCCGCCTAGGCGTGCCATCGGCAAGGTCTTCCAGGTGGTCACTCATGATTAAAGTTACACAATAACAACTGGCATACAAACAATCCTGATGTTAACCTACGTATCTCACCCAACTCGATTATGGCTGACGATAAGATCCTGAGCGTGGATAACAGTATGGATTCCTCCATTAAACCCGGTGGCAGCCATGCACCGTGTGTGGTGTGGGAGATAAGATTAACCAGAGAATAGATGCGCCCGATTCAAGGGCCCGGAACGCTTGAGCACTCTCATCGACGAGTACCTGAAATTCTGTTCACATGGATGTGACACTCTAGACGAACTAGACGTGTTTCACTACCTAAATGTATGTACATACGAAAAAAAAGTCAGTTCGCAAAATTGATTCTTCGAAAAATTAATTGTTCTAAAAATTCATTTTCGATTATTTGATTGTCAAACAATTGATTTTCGGTAAATTCACCTCGGTAAATTTATTTTTGGCCAATTGATTTTCAAAAAATATGGTTTCGACCAATTTAACGTTCGGAAAATGATTTATGTCTATAAAAATTGATTTTCGACAAAATTACTTTTGAGGATTTTCTATTCGGTGAATTGATCTTTTTATGGCAATATAATTGAAGTAATGGATTCAGTCTTTATCTTACTTCTTATTCATTTGAAAGTTTCTATAAAAGAGGTACTCATTTGGTGACGTCAGCGTATACGTAGCCATAGCCCCCCCCCCCCC
>CABFVX010000222.1:110127-129216 GCA_902151425.1 Timema shepardi | reverse complement strand
TCCGCGATCATAAGAGAGGGGGATTAAAATTACCCGCGTGATCCCCTGAAGAGTGGGATCACGCGGGTAATTTTAATCCCCCTCTCTTATGATCGCGGATAATAAATAATACAATAACAAAACACATTATTAATATATTAATACAACTATAATATATAGAACCTAAGTTTGAGATTAAATCTTAACATGTTAAACCTCCGAAGTTGTGAGGCAGACGTTTGTAGGTTTACCACATTCTATTTTAAGATTCGACCAATGCTAGGCTATGATTTGCAAACTATCAATAACAAAATTTGAGTTGAACTAGCTATGATTTTATCAAAAACACGAGGTACAACGATTAAATTTCTAAGTGCCATGGTGACCAGATAACAACTATTAATGTGTAAGGAGTTTAGTTTAGTCTACAAAAACAAATACGTTGAAATTGATTGGTTTCTTGACCTAGTCAATTATTTACCCATTTCTTAGAAAGTCTAAGTTCATTAAAATATTAATAATATATTTAAGTACTTAATTCCTTCTGTTGACTGCTTGAACCCACTTGTTTCATATTAATTACTTCAACACATGGCCTACCAGGAAAGTTGTAAAATGTGATGTATTTCTTAGTGTTTTACAATGTAAAAATAATTACAATCTTTTCTGACACTTTCTACTTGATTCGTTGTATTGAAATAAATGTAATGAAATAGAGTTTAAACCTGTTTAGTACATCAATAAGTAACTCTTAGCTTTGTGTTTCGGCAACGGCTTTTACTTTTGTATTTTAATATTCTGCCACTACAAGCACATGACGTCTTTAGTATTAAATTAATTTTGAATAATTTATCTAATGGTATAACCCAAATAATGATAAAAATTATAATAAATGAACTACCAAATTGATCGAAAG
This sequence comes from Timema shepardi, assembly GCA_902151425.1. Lineage (NCBI taxonomy): Eukaryota > Metazoa > Arthropoda > Insecta > Phasmatodea > Timematidae > Timema > Timema shepardi. The sequence continues at coordinate 128,321 of CABFVX010000222.1, read as the reverse complement.
TAAAAAACATATTTTAGTAAATGTTTATTTTTAAAACTTTCTTCCATGGATTCATTTTAAATAATATAATGTCACATAGTATATATATATATATATATATAACCATACCAATTTATTGTCAAAATAAAATGTAGGATTTCAATATTAATTCTTGAATAGTTGGATAGGTAGTAATCATTATGCCGATAAAATTATTGTAATATAGCACCGATGATTAAAATAAGCTGTTGAATAAAGAATACAACTTAATTTCATATTATATATAAAATATTAAGAACTGGTCATGGTTTAACACACTCCACTGTTGCACTGAAAATGTGTTGAATACCTAGTATGAAATTTAAGAATAGGCTTAGTACGTCTTGATATTCTAAAGGTATAACGTTATACAGTTAAAAGTGCCCTTAAAATATACGAGATAGTAATTTTAACAAATCGTTTGAAAGCCCCTCCCACCCCCCACGCTCCCGATTTACGAAATATTTTTTTCTGTGTGAGCCCATGGGTAAATCACTCAGACTAATTGGTTTTAGGTCGAGAGAAAGAGAATTCTCCCAACATCGATGAAGTGACGTTTCCTGGAAGGCGCAAGGGACGTTGCAAGTGGTTCAATGTTGCAAAAGGTTGGGGTTTCATCACTCCAGAAGATGGCGGCCAGGACGTTTTCGTACATCAGGTAAATTGAAGTTTCATTTTGCTCTCAACGAATATCACAGCATCGAATTATTTTCAAACAGCTCTGTTTATTGTTGAAACAAACTTTTGATAGTTACAAAAACAAATGTTTTCTTGGTAGTAATCAGTTCCAAAAAATGAGTTATTTCACTTTCATTGTGTAGTTTACTATTTATTTATTTTTGCAACTTTTTAACGTGGTATTTAACTAAGTTAGTGATAGCGTTTAACAAGAAAATAATAAAATAAATATATTGTAATTTTAACTTTGTTGTAATACTAATTAGTACGTTGTGGAAATATATATTGAAAACTATTTGGTAAATTTAATCAGGATTATTAACAAAACAAAACCCATTGGTAGAAATGAAATCGAGGGACGGATGGTACACACAATATCACATATTTAAGGTATCTCTTTTTTTCTAACAAAATATTCATTTTAAATAATATAATTTATCCAGTGAAAAAAACGGACAATTCGATAGGGAGAAAAAGAAGAAATTTAAAAGATGTACAAAGTATAGCTGTTGGCAATGATCTCTATACCGTTGTATTCCATATAGACATTAACACACTCCTTTCAAAGGACCAAAGCATGACGCTCAAGTTTGTTGTCTGCTTGATTGTGAGGGGCAGATTTGACAGTTTATTTCAATGTTCTAATGCGAAATCATGTTTCTGATGATTAAATCAGTGTAATAGTGAAGAATTTATTTTACCACACTCGTGTGAAGAAACATTTATATTAAAGAATAAAGATACGAACACAAATAAAGTCTTTAAAATATTAAAACATCTAGCCATCACCCTTTTTCTACATTTTGTTAAGACTACAAATTTAAAGTTTGCTATTAGATTGTATATTTGTTTCAGAAGCCATATTATATTGAGAGTTAGATAACTATAATAAAATGAGATGGCCTAAAACTTAATTAGATTTTATATTCTTTAAATTGAAAAATGACACATAAGCATGGGAATCGAAATAAGGACCTTTGTCTTAGTACTCCTATGCTCTTTCCACTGAGATATTCAGGAATAGTTCCGTGCCTAGAGTCATTATCCACTCATATCTTAAGCCAGAGTATGTGATGGACGTACGGAAATCATCGACTACAAATTACTGATCAATTAAGATCACGAACTATCAGATAGCACAGCCACCATTGAATGGGTAGTTGGCTTTTTGCTGCCAATAGTACAATTACAATTTGTATGAATGCGCATATCCTGATGGATTAAATAGCTAAGCTATTATGGTTTTAACCTTAGGGGAATGGCGCTAAAAATAACACTAGGACTTGCACCGTTGCATTTTTGAAACATCCTTTAATGTTCTAAATAATTATCAAAAACACATACTTACCACATATTATTATTATTATTATTATTATTATTGAAGCAGTATTATTAAATACGTATTTTAATAACATTAAATTTCTGTAAATTTTATAAAACTAAATAGAATTATAATAATGTTAAGCTGTTACAAAAACAGAGCTTTTATTAGAAAAAAATAGTACATAGAATAATTAATAAATACAAAACATTAACTAAAACTTTGTAAATTAATCTACAAATTTTCTAGGCCTAACAATCATAAAATATAAGTTTCAATTAGGACGTTTTTTGGACATAAAAAACATTACAATTTAGAAACAAGATTATTTCAAAAAATTACTTATATTTTTGTTGAAAAATTACTTTTTTTTCCTTGAGTTCCTTCCTTCAATTTTTATTTTTATCTATAGTAGTGACCGCACGGGAATAAAATCGATAGCAAACTTAAAAAACGTTATATAACTTTCAGACACGTGATAGAACTTGTATGAACTATGCACTGTAAACATACCGTGGCAGTGAGCCATAACGTGCGTCATTACAACTTCCACAGTTGCGTATTCACAACATTCCCGAATGGTGCCAGTTAAAACTCCGGTATCTCAGAAAATAAACTTTTTTTAAAATGTTTTATGACATCATACAACTCAGCAGGAACTAATTGAGGAATACGTAGAGAGGATCCGACCTAATTACCTTTATTCTGAAAATTGAAAAATGACACATGGACACGGGAATCGAACCAGGAATTTTTGGCTTAGTACGCCAATGTTCTAATCACTGAGTTATCTAGGAATCGTCCCTTGCCCAGGGTAATTCTTCACTCATATTTTAAGGCAGAGTCTATGACGGATGTGCGGAAATTGTCGGCTAAAAAATGTGTGATTTTTATTAAGATCACGAGCTATCAGATAACGCATCCACCTTCGACTCGGTAGTTGGCTTAATGCTGCCACTTGTACAATTATTATAATTGTAAGGGATTGCATATTGAGAATCAAATAGCCAAAGCTATTATTTATGCTTTTAGTGAGGCTTACTCCATCAAGATACCATATTCTGAAAATTGAAAAATGACACCTGGACACGGGAATCGAACCCGGGACCTTCAGCTCAGTAATTCGGAGTAATTCTCACTAAAAACACAAATAATATCTTTGGCTATTTGATTCTCAATATGCAATCCCTTACAATAATAATTGTACAAGTGGCAGCATTAAGTCAACTACCGAGTCGAAGGTGGCTGCATTATCTGATAACTCGTGATCTTAATAAATCACACATTTGTAGCCGACAATTTCCGCACATCCGTCATAGACTCTGCCTTAAAATATGAGTGAAGAATTACCCCGAGTATGGGACGATTCCTGGATAGCTCAGTGGTTAGAGCATCGTCGTACTAAGTCAAAGCTCCTGGGTTTGATGCCCATGTCCAGGTGTTATTTTTCAATTTTCAAAATATATCTTGATTGAATAATCCCCACTAAAGCATAAATAATAGCTTTGACTATTTGATTCCTAATTACCTTTAGTTAAAATAAGAATTACAGTTGTTGCGAAGATGCAACAGCGCCAGTCACAGAAGGGTAATTATTATGGTTATACTATACCCGCATTGAATAATCACATTCTTTAAAGTATTGATATGCATATTCGTACAATTTTAATTGTATTATTGTCAGCAAAAGGCCATACACCTAGTAGATGATCTTAATTTATCACACGTTTCCAACTGACGATTTCCGCAAGTCTATTACAGACTCCACCTTAAAATATGAGTGAATAATGACCTTTAGCGTTGGCTAGATCAGTGGTTAGAGCATGAACATACTAAGCCAAAGGTCCTGGTTTCGATTCCCGTGTACAGGTGTCATTTTTAGATTTTAAGAGTATGATATTTATATGCAGCTATAACTGTAATTAACAAATATGATAGCTTAGCTATTTAATCAATCTTGATTACATTTGTTTGAATGATAAACTATGTTTAGTTTTACGTTCAAATAGGTTATAGTATTGTAGGTTGTATTACTATTATTACAATGTATTTAAAATAGGATATTAGCTTAATTATAGCTTCAGAAACCATATTATATTGACAGTTCGAAAACCATAATGATATAAGGTTGCTAACGACTTGATTACATTTATTTGAATGAAAACCTTTTTGTAGTAGCTCAAAGTTCAAAAATCATTAGCTTGTAAGAAATATTATGGTTGGTATATTTAAAGTTGGCCCTTAGCTTGTATACTTCTTTCAGAAACAATATTATATTAAAAGTTTTATAGCTATAATTAAATAAGTTAGCTAAAAATTTGATTACATTTATTTGAAAGACAAATTCATACGGCCGTCTTAAAACGATCCTTTAAGTTATAGGCTTTCAGGAAGTATTACTATATTAGCTTGCATCAACTTATTTAAATAATTAAGTCGTGAGTGTTGAACTTAGCTACAATCTTCAAACCTTTTATTAACATATTTATTTCATTTAACTAACCATTGATGTATCTCATAATTCATAAAAATTAGTGAACGATGTCAAAATGCCACATTGACTTGTATGTATGTATGAAAGAAAAAGATACCCGAAATATTCTTTCTCGCGTACATAATGGTGTGCAGATGAAAGCTCGAAAATTCCAGGCTCTGATGTCTATCTAGTTATAGCATAAAGATCAATCAATGGCTGTGGGTCATGCGTCTCACTGTAAACACGTAATCTACAACTTAAACTATATTCCTAAGAATTATCAATTTTAACCCACTTATTTGGCCGAATGGTCTAAATCTTCACTCTTGTGTTAAATTGACCTGCTGAATATGGGAGGATCTAGATTCGAATCCCGGTTGGTTCTACAGAAGGTGTCCCCCTAATCGTTTCCCACTCTCCTACAGCGCAAATTCTGGTGAAGTACCTCTAAAATGCTTTGTTTCTTATTCTCACACCATAAGAGAAATGATCAAATATGTGTATAACCTGAACAGGTAATAAGACGCGATGATAAAACTTATTTAAAAAAAATTAAACGTCTACAACGTCAGCATTTCACTTTTTTTTTAAAAAAATTTTTAGAACCCATGCAAACGAGACACAATTACTTTTTATTTTGTTTTAATATTTAACCTTTAAAATCTATAAAAAGACTAAACAACATTACAGTAACCCCATGGCTTCTTTGGTGCTGACTGAAAGCGTTGAAAAGTTACCAGACCAAATTATGTATCCCTACGCCGAACCATATGATCTGAAAAAAAAATGTGTTTATCAGCTGTCACTTCTGACAGTCAAAATGTAGGTATATACCTAAATGCTGACTGTCAGAAGTCAGCTGTGAGCTGTCAATCAGCACCAAAGTAAACATGGGGCTACTGTATCTAAACTAAAACGGAAATTCATATTGCCATGCCCGCACATTGGATTACGTCATAAATATGAAAGCACAAATTAACATAACTTTCAAATGTTAAATGATATAGATCAAACTTGAGCTACCACACCTCACCTACACACTATTTATTACGTTATGATGCCTTCATTTAACATCCTATAATGCACGCACATTTTCCAAGCCAGGGTGCACTCTCAAAGACAATCAATCCCCTTGATAGAGGAGGGCGTGAAAGAAGAGAAGAAAGAGGAAGAATGTGTTTTCCCCTTACTCATATTTTTTAGTGTGATTAATAGGGCTTATATGTCATTAGAATAATAAGAATAACGGTAATATTCACATATCATTTCTTGTAACACAAGGAAAGATGTAATTTAAGTCACAAATGCAAAAAAAGTTTGGAAATGAAACTAGAGAAGAATGTATCGGATCAGAAGATATACAAGTCCTTTTACATATACTAAACAACACATGACTAATCACTAATCATTCAGGGCAGGCCTCTCTTTCCCATGACCAAAATCCTTGGAACAAACCTATTCCCTGAAATAACATTAATTGGAACTTTGTAAAAATTCTCACGTGGGAATATCGGACTAACAATAAAGACGCAGCTGATTATGGCCACGGTAAAATTCCCCAGCAACCTTCATCAATCACCACTGAGCAATTAAGCTACACCCCAACTTGACTAGCACAACCATCGAATAAAACTCGCTGGATACTAGTAGCTAAAATATTGTTTATATTAATAACTTAACAACGCAAATCTCTTCTATCCACTTTTATTTAAATATTAGCCCCACTTGCTTGGGTGGAGTCGAGGAGGAGATAGCGCTGGCATTCCATCTAGGATATTCCATTGTCGAAAATATAAAATAGGAGAAAACTGATTCAAACAATACCCACTTCTATTTCCTGACCTATTTTTTGTTAAGGATCTTTTCAATGATCCCCTCTAATCTACCAATATAGCATAAGTCAACTGATCAAATAAGATTCTAAAGACATCCTTAAATTACTTCAATCCTTCATATATACATTGAAAAATGAAGATATATTTGATTGTGATTTGTGTTGACAATGTTTGCGATGTTTCAGAGTGTGATACAGATGTCTGGATTCCGTAGTTTGGGCGATGAGGAGGAGGTGGAGTTTGAGTGCAAGAATTCGGACAAGGGTCTTGAGTCCACACTTGTGACTGGCTTAGATGGCGCAGACTGCTGTGGCTCACATAGGAGACCTACCTCTAAGAAGCGCTTCCGCAAGATTAGGTACACTTAATAAATACATATTTTAATGGAAAATATAATTTAAAGATAATTTATTTTTAAGAAACATAAGCATAAGCTAAATTTAATGTAATGACATACATTAACCTAATCATATTGTTCCCCTATGTGATAGGCAAGAAACTATGCGTAAACTAAAAAAACAACACCTCAGTTCTTAATCCATCCTCACTAACGTTCTCCACACTTCCCTATCCTTGCATACTCGTTTCGCTTTAACAAAATCCATACACCGAGTCATACATGCTCTCTTATTCTTAAAACTCTTAATGTTTCTCTTTTTCGATCTTTCGTCTACAACATTTAGCCACGTCTTACATGGCCTACCTCTTCCTTTTGATTCACACACCCTACCTTCATATATTTGCTTCATTACTTGATCCACACTCATTCTCTCAACATGGCCAAATCAATGCAAGGCACTTCTTTCTCATTTATTTATTGGATTCCCTTTCAAACTGCACTCTTACAGAACCCATTTATTACTAACTATTCCCATATGAGTTTCCCACATACATTTTTTAGGACTCTAATTCCAACTGCATTCATATTGTTCTTGTGTTTCTCTTGACAAACCCACACTTAACACCCTTAAAACAATGTGGGCGTCAACACACTTTTATACAAGGGGTGTTCAAAAATAAACCGAACTTTTGCTATAACATTTTTATTGCTCATTGCCCAACATTTTAAGCACTGTCCCCCTCAAAGTAGTCCCCTCTACTGGCAATACTCCGTTCCCAACGTTGCTTCCATTTTTGGAAAGCCTCCTGGAACGTACTATCTGGGATGGTGCGCAGGTCTTTTGTCGCATTGTCCTAAATCTCCTCTACGGTCTGGAAACGACGTCCTTTCAACGTGGTTTTAAGTTTGGTAAACAGGAAGAAGTCTGCTGGGGCAAGGTCTGGAGAATACGGTGGATGGGGCACAATGGGAGTGTGATGTTTTGCTAGATAGCTGTGGACAAGGAGCAACGCGTAACCCAGCGCGTTGTCATGATGCAACATTCAAGTCTGGATTTCCCACAATTCTGGCCTCTTCCTGCGCACAGCATCCCTCAAATGCGCTAGAATTCCCTGGTAGATTTCCTTGTTTACCATCTGACCCCTTGATACAAATTCCTGATGAGCAATGCCTTTGCAGTCAAAAAACACAACCAACATCACCTTGATCTTTGACCAACTTATGCGTGCTTTTTTTTGGACTAGGAGACCATTTGCCCACCCACTGCGACGACTGCACCTTCGTTTCAATATCATAGCCATAAACACCACATCTCATTGCCTGTTATGATGTTCTTAAGGAAGTTTTCATTGTCATTGGCAGTGGCAAGCAGTTCCTGGGTGATTTCAACACGGGTCTGTTTCTGATCGTCAGTCAACAAACGCGGCACAAATTTTGCACCGACACGATGTATCTCAAGTTTGTCACTCAAAATTTGATGGCATGATCCTACGCTAATGCCCACTTGGTCAGCAACTTCGTGTGCTCAGTAGCTGCAGCACGCTCCTTCTGCCGGTTGGCTCGCTATTTTCAAATATTCTGTTTCTTTTTTAATAACCTTGTATACTGCCATTTGTCCTCTTTCTCTACTACTTCATTCTTTGCACTAGTCCACATACATACATCTATTATCCGAGATGCATACACTCGTCTGTTGATTTCACTATATATCCTTCCATTTTTACAGAACATTCAGCCCAGATATACAAAATCACTTACTTGTTCTAACAATTTTACATTTATGCTAGGTTGACAAACATTTCCTGATTCCTCATCAATAATTATCACCTTAATTTTGGAGACATTTACACTAAGATTCATTCTGCCTGTTGCCACATTCACAGTCTTCTGCAAGTCACTTTCATTCTCAGCCATTACTATGGCATCGTCTGCGTATAAAAGCACTCTCCTATTCACATTGTCTGTTTTTACATCAACTACATACTCAAAATAATTCCTCAACTCACGAATACATTAAACAACTTTGGAAACATAGCACAACCTTGTATAATAACCCTGTTCAATGTTATACCATTCTCTTGAAGCCCCATCCACCTTTACGCATGCTTCACTCCCATCATATACCACCATAATTGCATTTACAAACCATGCATCCACACCATACTCTCTCAGAACATTCCATAACATACTCCAATTCATTCGAAAGTACGCTTTCTCCAGATCAACGAATGCACATTAAACTTTCATCCTACTACTGCCATACACTTCTCAATCACTTGTTGCAATGCATATATCTTATCCATGAAACCCCTACCTGGTATTAAACCACATTGCATAACCCAAATCTTATCAGCAGTTGTTTCACGCACCCTCTCAATAAATATTTTCCCTAAAACTTTGCTTGGAATACTCAACAAACTAATTGCCATATAATTATTACATTCACGTTTACTGCCTTTATCTTTGTACAAAAGAACAATGACACCATTCTTCCAGTCATTAGGGATATTCGAAATCCAAGCACACACAATCTGGCAAATAATACTAAGCCCCACACTTAAGCATTTCATTTGTGATCCCATCTACGCCCGCAGCCTTGCAATTCTTTAACACTTCAACCACATTAATTATTTCACTCTTTCATAATTTCTGCTACTTTATCAAGGTTTTCACCATACAATAAATGCTCAAAAAACTACCTCCATAACTTTCTTATACTTTTTTCATCCCGGATCATCATGACACACTCATTCTAAATGCCATAGGTCTTTACTTGCACTTCTTGTATCGTTCTCTTTACCCACTTCCAAAACAGCTTTTATTTTCTTCAAATCCATTTTGTATTATCTATCCATCCATCTCATCATCATCATGAACTGTTTCCAGCCTGTAGCCAGGTCCTTTTAGTAAAATACCTCCATCTCACTTTGTTCTTACACCATTCTTCCTCTACACTCTCTTCCACTCTCCTACTTTCATTTGCAGAATTGCTGCTATCTATTCCTCCCATCTCTTCATTGATCTCTCTTTATTAATCCCATTTACTCTCCTTTACTGAATTATTTGCATTCATCTCTTTATCTTTGTTTATATACCACAACCTCTTACGTTCTTTTTAACTCTCTAAAATGATCAATAGTGTGTATGATTCTTTCTTTTGTTATAACAGCTTCTTTCACTTGTTCATGCCACCATGGATCTTTTTTTAAGTTTCACACTACTACAGATCCACACACATCTTTCGCGCACTCAACTACAGCCATTTTTAATCTATTCCAAGAACTTTCTATATCACTAGCATTTATTTCGACATTCCATTCATGCTCTTGTAGAGTTAATTTTTTGCCCAGCAATCATTCTTATTGCGCTCTCACACTTTTATCCTGCAAATTTTTCCACTTTCACTCTTACTTAATACTCATGAGCTGCTTCATCACAAAATTCTTATCTAATTCAACTGCTGTAGTATTCTTTACTAAACTTATAAGTCTCTCACCATATACCACAAAATCAATTATCTTTCTCGAATCTTCCCTTAGCCATGTATACAAATGAATATCTTTGTGCTTAAACCATGTGTTCGGCCCAAATAAACTTTTTTTCCCAAACACAGACTCACTAACTCATTACAATTCTCGTTTATCCTATCATAAGTCATCACCATAGCTTCCTAACACTCTTTCTTAAATCTCTCTATGGGTGCCCACCCATTAATTCATATCTCCTAGCAAGATAGTTATTTCACCTGGTTAACATGCATGCAATACTTCACTGAGCTCATTTCAAAACTCCACTCTCACATTCTCGTCTTAACCCTCCAACAGGACATAACTGGCAACCAAAATAATTCTACAAATGCCTATTTTCATATGTGATGAATGTAGGAATGTTTAATTGGGAAGAATTACAATGACAGGTGTTTGTAAAGAGGAAAGAAAGCCACAGAACCAATAAATTCATTTAGGCTTCAGGATTGAATCTTAAGCCTTAGGCTAGAAGCAGACTCATTAGTTACTGACTAATTTTCCTAGTGAAGTACATGTCATATTTTTTTTGGCACTAGGACTATTTTACCCCATAGGTTAAAACAAGAAAAGATTCAAACATAATGTCTAACACTAGAGATGTAAATTGTTCCTAAATATCCTCTACTAATTTAAATAATATATACAGGATGTATACGAACAAAAAAATACAATGCCCTGGGGAAGTTAGATATGTTGAAATGGAACCATTTGATATGGGTAACTCATATCCTGAGGCTATCCCTTCTGTGCGAAAATGTCTTCTGAAATGCGCAGAGGCAGGGTATGTAATACCAACTATTGGAAATTGAGTGTTGCATTGCGTGAACATGTACTGTTGTCATATTTAACTCACTGCTACTGCAATCTAGCTAACACCACATGCTTGCAGGTGTTCGTTATTTTGTAATTGCCACTGCTACGGGATTGTGAACATGCCACTATACAGTATTACAAAGCAGATGAACATACTATTCCTTTTGGAGAAGCGCGTAAAAATGCCAGAGAAACGGAGAGGTTGTACCGTAGATGATACCAGACTACATAACACAAATACCATGTATCAACGATTGGAACGACTTCGAGAAACTGGCTCCCTCTGAGTAATGAAGCCAAATATGGAGACAAGATGACAAGTGCACAGATACAGCTTTGAAGAGACAGTATGGGATCATGTAGGGGCCAACCCATCAAAGCACAAAGGCCATTGGACACGAATTGGGTGTTGGACACTCTAATGACTGAAATGTCCTTCGTGAGCATTTCCTCCACCCATGCAGCCTACAGTGTGTGCAAGGATTGTTACCAGCCGACTGGGCAATACGTCTGGAGTTCTACAACTGAATGTTGCAGCATTGTACTGAAGATAGCGACTTCCTATCACGGATCCTCTTCACAGACAAAGCAAGTTTCTCAAGGGAGGGGTTCTTCAACAGCAGTAACAGTCGTGTATGGGCTGATGAAAACCCACACTTAAACGCATATTGGAAGCAATAAAGCTAGATTTGCTGTGAATGTCTGGTCTGGATTTGTTAGCGACCATGTAATTGGCCCACATTTATTCCATGCTCGTATTGATGGCACAAACTACCTCCACTTTCTGTATAAAGTGTTACCAGTATACTTCAATACTTCAAGCATGTGCCATTTGATACACGTCAGGTGATGTGGTTCTAACTCTATGGGGCCCCAGTTTATTTCACCTTTGTGGTGCTTCAACCCACCGACATAATATAGTTTCTGGAATGGTGGATTGTTAGGGGCCCACCAGTATCTTGGCCACCATGATCACCTGACCTAACTCCACCTGACTTCTACCTGTGGGGCCATGTTAAGTCACTTGTTTATACCACACCCATTGACACTAAGGAGGCGCTTAACCTAGGATATGCTGCACAATTGACAGTATCAATTCCACACCAGCCATCTTTTTAAGGTGTTCGTCACAACATGCTGTGGTGATTCACAACATGCGTGTCACATCATTATCCTAGTTCTTAGCTGCCCCTGCGCATTTCTATCGCCATTTTGCCTAGAAGGAATCCTCTCCAGAAATAAGTTACTTGTGTAAAATTGTTCCATTTCAACCCACCTACCTCCTCTATAAAGTGTTGTATCATTTGTTCATGAACACCCTGTATTTTAAAACACCATGCTTTGTTAGTGATCTGCAGTGCCTCAAGACCATAATCTAACCTAATGGCCATGATGGGTTAAAAGATCTCAAGAGAGGTATTTGTTCCTCAGATACTGGCTACTGGACCCTACACGGCAAGTGGATTCTACTTTGAAGAGTGTGACTTATTCAAAATGTCTGACTAGAGATGTAGTGGTGTAATTTATGTATCTACAAGCCATTGATATATCCTAGGCTAAGTTTCTAACATCATATCATGACATTGTCATCCCACTTAAGGAGTGGCCAAATTCTCCCTCCAGGAGCCAGGGAAACTGGTGGAGGTGGAGGGTTCTTGAGCTCCCTAAAGATGACAGGTACACAGATTGGCAGGGTCAGTGTTCCAAAATTCCCGCTATATGTTCTTTCGCACGTGGCTATGATCAGAGGGTATGGCCATGGAGGTTATAGGTAGCCTTATGACAAGGTGCTTGATCCCTTCATGGTTTCCCCGAGTTCCACTTTTAGGTGCACCGCTTGGTCTGTGTGGTGTCGAATTCGTATAATATCTTACTTATATGCACGATGCTAGCTAGCCTCTTGTGGATGGATACAGCATCACACTCCACTGGAAATCCTTTAAATTATCTACAAGTGCCTCTACAAATTGATCTATACAATCCTTTCCATTGAAGTCTATACGCGAAAATATTGTCGTCAAACTCACAATTATTGTTCATCAACAGGCTATGTGACATTACAAACTTTGAAAATGTATGAGGCATTTAGAATCAGGATTACATATCTCGAGAGGCATGAGCAAGCTTTTCACGTTGGCATAGATGATGAATCTGCTTTTTCCCTCTTGCTTATATTTCTTGAATGACAAGAATATATCAGATCCTTCAGGAAATGTAGACCCAACAATGCAAAACTTGACACAGGTCTCTTTTATGTTTAAAGAGTTTATTCATGGTTAAGAATGACATCATACTATGGTATCAAAAGGTTTCACATTATTTACTACTTCACTTTTAATTTAGAGGAAATACACATGTCTATAGTCAGACAGAATAATCGTCCTTTATAAGTAGAAAGTACTTTGAACTGCCGAACAATGGGACTTCTATTGGTATGCATACCCCCATATCTATCAGTTCACAGGTATGATTTGATGTTTCACCCCACTTGAATTTTTACTTTCAAACACTTTCAAAACTTTTTCCATCTGCTTCATACGCTATATTATTTTTGTCCAATATGTTTTTACGTACCATACCGTATTCCTAATTCTTATGACCTAAACGTTCATGCCACTTAGTTAGACCAACACCACCTAGAGAGAAGGCCTTCTCTCACTGCTGTGACGTTACAAGTCTGCGGCCATGCAGGTTCCTTGTGCTTCAACAACGAAACGTTGGTTTTGTCAATCAAATGTGGTTGGTTATCTGTATTTATTGTTGGGGACATTTTATGTTAAATATTACCTGTTTAAGTATAATAAACTATTTATTTAGCTAACAACTAAGCTGAATATAAATTATATGAAAACATACATTTCCTTGGCAAACATATTTACATGACACTATAGGTCCTATTGTTTGTGTAGATTATTCATTTAGTATTTTTATTTGTATTTCTAAGAGATTACCTGAGGAACAAATATTATTTTGATGAGCTTTATAGTTAAAATAATTGATCAAATATAAAATATTACTCGAAGAAGGTATATTACTATGTAGGAAAGCATAAAGGCATTTAAAATATTCACATATTAATTAGGTCACAAATTATGATATTTAAACTCATAAATTAATAAATCTATTCACAAGTCGATAGTTGAATGTATAATTTGAGTACAAAATATAGAGTTACTTTGAACTAGTTTAATATCTATCAATATTGGTAAGTTTACTTTGTAACCATCTATTTTTAACTTTATTATTTTTATTTTTGAACCAATCCTGCTAAAATTATTATTACTATTTTACAAATAAGTATGACATCATATTAGCTTGATATACTTCGTACTTTACGAAGGTCATAGATATTATGTAGGATTTACCTGTACACAAAAGTTTACAATCACATATTATAATCTGTGCACATACTTTGCATGTGCCGAGATAACCAAATATTCAACTTGCTATTAAAATTATATTGTTAAATAGGGGTTTTTTTGGAATGTAATCACGTTAGTTAGAAATTAAATAAGTACCAGTATACTTTGATTTGTTTAATAGTAAATTGTATGAATACAACAAAGATTTCAAATCTAATAATATATGTTTAAATCATTCCGAGGCGACATTCCTTCTCTTTTTATTCTTTCCATATTAAAATTATTATGAAAACTTATTTACCATTTTGTTTCAAAATAAAACCTTAGAAAAAACCGATTTGTATTTATTCTTATGACTTATTAAAATCATTTATGGAAGATTTGAACGAAGAATTTAATTAAAGGCATGGTTTGAAACAAAAATTTATTTTATCATAAAATATTATACATAGGGTAAGCTATTTATAAAAACTAACAATCAAATTTTAAAAAATTAAAAAGAACTGTTATTGTGTTGTGGTTATAAGTATGTATTTAGACATAACCTTGAATTTGATTTTACAATACATTTTAATATCCATCCATTGCTATTCACAATTACTTACACTTTTATCCACCACGTTAGGCATGCAGTCTAAATGTCTAGCTCATTTTGTCTGGTTTGCCAATGGCTGGGAGTTTGGGATTCGTATCCCAGCTGGGCGTACTGAGGGTAGCTTTTCCTAAATGTTTTCCCACTCTCTTTCTCTTTACACACATTTGGCTACATTTTATCAAAATTCTACCTTCCTCACCCTTATTATATTATCGTGATAAATATGCGTGTAGCACAAACAGGTTTTGAGAGGTAGTAGAAAAAGTAAATTATTAAATAGTGTAAAATATACCCACATATACTCCAAGGGAGAGTGGGTAACCAATGAGGTAACTACTCTCTCATACATCTGGTAGGGTTCAAACTTCGACCTTATTGCCAATGGCCAACAAGACAAGACGAGTATGAAGTTTAGTCAGAGTGAGCATCGATGCAGGTATATTTTTAATAGGCCTACAATTAATTTAATTTAGCTTTAATTTGTCAATTTGTAAATGAGAGGGAGCGCCACATAATTCTCTTAGTAGTATCTAGTTTTATATTGAGAAGTTTCGAAGATTTACTTGAAGATTACAATTTTAGAGTTCACAAAATCTTTAAAATCAAATCAGTTTTTTGTAAAAAAAAACTAAAACAAATCTTCTCTTAAATATGTTTGTTATTTACTCTATAAATTAAAAAGGTTCCTTCCATATTCATTAAGTTAGTAAAATATTTAATACGAATAACTCTCAAGCCTTTATAATTTGCTAAAATTATTAAATTAAGATTTCAATAAAATGGATTTAAAATGTTTGTAAATGTCAAACATATAAAAACAAGCATTCAGTAAAATTAATCTGTTCATATGGCCTACCCTTGATTGCTTAGTGGGCTGAAAATGTTTTCTTTTGGGGCGGGGGATGAATTCAACCCTTTCTTCTTAATATTTTTATCATTTAGAAAACCACACACATAGATCTTAGGTTTATTTTTAAAGTTTTCCCGGCAATTTGGTACACAACACTTATACAGCATATTTAAACATTTTTTAACACACTTTAAAATGTACATAACATTTCAAAACATATTTCACACTAAGTACACAATCCAGATAAACCACAATATAAAATTCACAACACATTGGAATTTGATTAAAATAAATCTTAATAAATCATTTGAAGTGAGGATCCAATTGTAATGTGTTCACAATGAACTATATTACCTGAATAATTAATGAATAAACTATAAAACCATGCTAGTTCGTACTCATCCTGAACTACACACCATTAATTTAGCCGTTGAACTGACCACTTGTAAAAGGAAAGAAAGTTATTTCCAAGGTAATTCCTATCGAGACAGGTGGCCGTAAGTCTCTGACGTCCCGCTGTTCACAAACACTAGCGAGCAGGCCTTCTCCTTAGGTGGTGTTGGTTAGACTGTTCTTCCCATAACCTATAGCCCCATCTTCCTTTGAACTTAAATTAATAATGAACATCTTGTTATATCTATGGCCATTGGCAGACTCTATGCCGTATTTCCTTATTTATACACAACTGACTGTCAAAGGTCATTTGATAACCTCTGTCCATAACACTCCTCACTGTAAATAAGTTCACAGCCGTTTAAGCCACATACAATACGATGTTATTATTATTATTAGCACCGCGTCTTACTACCCGTTCGGGTTATACGCACTTACGCTAATGTGCAATGGTAGGGTGATTGTGAGGTGAAATGAAGGACCTACAGTTTAACGTGGAATCCGAACCACGGTGGAGACCTGGCATTCCTCAATACAATGTTAAATATTATTTTAATCCATTATTCATTATTATATGCTTTTAGTTTGACATTTCCATAACCCAACACATAAGTTTGCCATGAACGCGCTCCCTTTGGTATGGTTGATTGAATTTGCACAATTGTTTCCCTTGTGATGTAGTTTATTTAACCGAATTTTGAACTCATAAATATGATGACAAAACGTCTTACAAAAATGGAAGGGCCTCTCAGATTATCCGACAGTTTTGCTTGAAGTGACCTGTTTTACCTATTGATCTCTCAAATAGAACTGGATAGGCACCTGGGGCTGAAATTTTTGAGCTGTCGGCTGTACATAATTGTGTAAAAGAGAAATAAATTTCGGGTATCTTATTCTCTTGTACACACATTCAAGGCAGTGTGAAATTTTGACATTGTTCACTAATTTGTATGAATATATGATATACAGCAATTTATGTGATAGTTAAATGAAATAGATAATATAATAAAAGGTATGAACATCACCATTAAGCTCAAAATTGGTGAGTTGATTATTTAAATAAGTTGGGTAGGCTAGTATTTACTATGATTTTTGAATACAGCCCATTTTAAAGGTCTTATTTCATACCAGATGCCTACCACATAGTAGTATTTTGGTAGGATATTATTATTATTATCTTACCACCCGTTCGGGTTATACGCAGGTAGGATAAAATACTATCCATAAATAATTTCTATTACTCTTTTACATAATACATACTATACTACATAAATACTACTATATAGTAGGATTCTGGTACAAAATAAGGCCTTCCAGAACTGGCTTCTTTCCAAAATCAGGGTATAACAATGGTGCACCCACAGGGGCGTTGGGGCCCAATGGGGTTAAGATCCCCCCATACAAACAAAAAAGTAAATTAAAAAAGAAAGGTGAAGAATACCTTTATTTAATCACTGACGTGTCTGTCAGTGTCTTATCATTTTAGAAAGTGATATTTGAATCAATTAATTTATAAATAGGTCTAAATGTTGATGGACTCTTTACAACATTCTTTTATTGGAAAAAAAAAGTTGGAACTTTTGAGATAGCTTAAAGTCTTGTAACTCTTTTATTCGGAAAACCCACGCCACTGGCTAAGTCATTGGTTCCATGCGTCTCAAACCTTCCACACACTACAGGTGACCAATCATGGAACACTTTCAGGTGTTGGCTTCTGGATGTTTAACCCCTTGTGAAGCTGCTATTATTTATTCTTCAGTTTGAACATGGCCAGGGAGACTACTTTCAGAATATTCTTCTGGCGCATTTGATATTAAAGGTCTCACAACAAACTTCAAAATTGACTGTGACAACGTCTGATTTTCCTGTTCTTTTTTTCTTCTTAATTTTCCTTAGTTGGGTTCCACTAGGTCTATTGCGCTTCATTTTGGTGTTTCTGAAAACATGAATGCACTAAAAGGATTCATGTGTGTGTGTGTGTGTGGG
>CABFVX010000222.1:98526-109782 GCA_902151425.1 Timema shepardi | reverse complement strand
GTTTTAGTTTACTGACCAACTAAGCCATGTCCATTGGTTTTTCCCACGGGAAAATTTGAAAATTTAAGTACTGCAAAATGCAAATGCATCAAAAGAAATACAATAAAATCTAAAATAATTTAAAATTTATAAAAATGGTCATGATTCTGTAATTATGATGACTATTAAGTTTTTATGAACACATTTTTATCCATGCATACTGCTAGAATATTTAAACATGCAAGTTTCAATAAATTGTATTTTGGAAATTTAATTTATAAAATTATTTTATGAGCTAAAATATGAAAATTCAAATAAGCAACTTGCACTAACTAACTCACAAAATCACTTTTGAACTAATTCACTCAGGTCTTATGTTAATTTTCCTTGGCTTCATAGAAAATTCATTGAGAACTTCATCCTCCCCACGCGGAAAGAACATATCTGGCCAGAAATGGTCCATACCTGGGCCAGATCTGGCCAATTCAGGCATTTTTTCACATGGGTCCTTAACTGACACCTCTGGATGTAATTAGATGGAGCTCATTATGTCTGTCTTCATTTGTAGAGTTCCTAATATATTATCTCAACAGATTTAGGGACAAAAAAGAGGAAGATGGGTAGCAAGGTCTGGGGGAGGAGGGGGGGGGGGTTCAACCCCTGAAACCCCTACTTCCCCCCTTGGCTGCATCACTGCACTAAGGTTGATTTTGTTTTCATTAAATTTATTAATTAGTAAGTTAACAAATAATTTTTATATGTTGGTGAGCTAATTTTGTTAAAACCAATAAATAAATTATCATTGCCGAGCAAATATAAATGCTTTTACCATCATGAATAAACAATTATGGTAGATGATTTGTTTATTAAAAATAACCATATTTTTTAAGCTATTATTTTCTCTAGTAACAATATTATTATCTAATAGTAATACCATAAAATATAAACTTTGTGGTACAAAGTACAAACTTCTCTATAATATTTGAACAGTGTGCGCGCTATTGTGCAACAAGACTAACGCTTTTTGGCTTCAATGCCCTATCACTGGAACTAAGGCTACGGCCAAATGAGCTGTAAAATACTGCCAAAAAGGCAGTAAAATAAAACTTCTATATATAGTTGCATGCAGGGGACCAGACGATGGCTGTAAAATACTGACAAAAATCACAGTAAAATAATGCTGCTACAAATTGTGGCCGGATGACAGCTGTAGTGCTGCTTCTTCACACTACACTAGAAACAAGTAGTTTTTGTGTGCAGCTGTGAAAATGAAATAAAGGTGATGAATCCTAATGCCAAATTGCGTTTTGCATGTTACTTGTCCGACGTTGGGGCCATCTAAAAATAAGAAGAAAGAAAGTGGTGGATTCATCCAATCAATAAATAGTAGCCTAACAACTAATGGGTAATTTTTTTACTTCATAAAAAACTGAAACTATAGATACTCTATAAAATTCTATGAGTATTATCGAATGTCACTTAATTCGTTTGACTACCTAATGAGTTTTCTTCTTCTTCAAAACTGAATCCATTCCAATCATCTCTGATTAGAGCTTTCGTTACACTAGACCAACATTGCAACTTCAAATCACAGTTCTTGTACTCTCCACACTTTACGTCATACACACATTGATATGTTTGTACCTCTATAATGAGGTGCTCGCTATATACTGAGTCGACGTCCATTTAGGAACAAAATGGTAAATAAAATAAAGAGAACACACAAGGCAGGAATATGATGCCTGTACACAACACTGAATGTGTGGCCACTCTTTCGCTATAAGCTGTCATCAGAATTATGGGACCAGGCCACAGACAAAGAAATAACAGATACACAGCCTTACGAGAGATTTGTTGCACTCCTCGAGTCAGGTAGAACTTAGAATATCCAGTGATAACAGAACTTCCAAGGGAGGATTCTTTAAATCAACTCACTTTCAAAATGTTCTTCATGAGAAAGACAAGTTGAGAGAGAGAGAGAGCTAATTGTTGTTGTCTGTCTCTCCTAGTACAATAGTCAGTTCAGGTAGCTGCAATCCTTTACCCCCCTTCACCTCCTTTGCATTGACCAACACTTTTAAAACAAGAGATAGTGTTGGACCCAAATATAAAATGGCTGTGCTTCTACAGAGATAAGCAGTCTTGGAAATGTACTTGTAAATATATTATTAAATATTTTGTGACCTGCATTTGCAGTCACAGTCCTTTAGGATTCACTTTTTCAGTAGACAGGACTGCAAATAATTGGGATATCAGTGTTTAAATCCCGATCGGTTTTAGTGTGATTATGAGAGTGTTTTTTTCCTAAAAAGCTTAAAATTCTCCTTCAATGCAAATATGGGCACATTTCCCAAAAAAATTACATTTCTCATTCCCTATCAATTGGAGTAAATACGTGGATAGCTGTAATGGGGAAGTAAAACACAGTGCACAAAATATATCAGTAAATAAAATTAAATACTTATGTTGTAAAGATATCATTTATTTTTTACATTTTATTGTCAAATTAATACAAATAAAATATACAAATGATGTGCTACTTTATTAACTAAAAAAGAAGTTAAATTCATGGAAAATACAACAAAAAGAGTCTCCTAAGTATATATTTGGTATCGGTAATATGTTCTTATTTTAAACACTAGAATGATTATATTCAACATTATTTTACACTTATACCCACCTCGGTGGCGTAGTTAGCTCACACTCTATTTTCATGTTGAGTTAGACTACCGATGATGGGGAGACCTAGAATTGAATCTTACTCAGTTGAACTGGAGGTGGTTTTCCATAAATTGGTTTTCCACTCTCCCTCCACGCAAATGCGGGATAACTTTCTCAATATCCATCCTTCTCAAATCCTAACCATTAGCATAATTAGTACTTAAGCGTATAACTCAAACGGGTAGTAAGATACGGTACTAAGTATTAGTATTATTATTTTATACTAATGTGCAAAAGAGTTATAAAATCTGTTTTAAATCAGTTTATAGTAAAATCAAGTCTGAAAATGAAGCTTATCTCCCTAAACGCGCTTCTAGAATTNCAATTACACTCGTCCAACACCTTCTCGTGTCTATATGGAAAATTAAACATCTCTTAATTTTATTAAAAGGGAATAGAAATAAATTTTTTTTTACACTTAAAAATATTTCAATATAAGATTGTTTTAATATAATCGAACAATATTTTCATATAATTAATAATTGCAGATTTTCTTAAATAATAAATATTTATATCACAATAGAATAAAGTTTAGTAAAGCGACTAAAATGGTTGACAATACAAATTAGGCCTATATGAAAAAATACTCTTAGCTATACCCAAATATTGTTTTAACCACAACTATAGCTATTAAGTATTTGTTATAAAAAATTATGTACTAAAGTAAAGAAAAAATTTTGTTTATATAGTTTGAATAGGTTTAAAACTAAAATTATTATAATTATCATAAAAAACCAATACAATAATAATACATAAATAAGATTTAACAGAAATTTGATTAAAATATGTGTCAAAAAAATTTGGACATTGATATATTTCATAATATTTTGATCACTTTGATTTCTTAATGTACTTGATCGAGCTTTGACGTATTTCACTATAGCATTCTTGCTTTATTGGTGAACAACCAGATATCATAATTTTGAAAGTTCCTTTGTGTGCAATCCTAAGCTAACCATGGCAATCACAAACCAGTTATGGCAATAAATAAATAAAATATTTAAGAAAGAAAATATGACCTAGGCTACAAACTGAGTTCACAAACGAATGCAATCACAGGGCGGCCGTCGTACTCCATTGACAACGCAAACTTTACATAAGCACGATCATAGAAACATGTTTTGAAAAACAGCATCACATTTCACCAACGACCATAAATTAAATAATAGACTGTTACAGAAACATATTAAGTATGAAGTATCATGATTTTCCAAAGAGGATCATGGTCACCAAGTTATGTCACCTGAATGGTGTATTTTAACTGTTATGTTGCTCCTAGATATGCAATAATAGCTATGTATTTGTAAATCTAATGTATCTACTTTAAGATGGTCTTTAGTTTGTGTGTTGATTTACTTTAATGCTGGAATCACGATCAACTTAACGTAACTTAACGTAAAGGACCTCCTCGTGTGTTTAAATGGAAGCGATCACGATGAACTTAACTTAACGTTGACTTGCAGTTAACTTAACGTAAGAGATGTCTTGGGAGGTATTTTACTTTACTTTACGTTACTTGAAGGGTATCACGTGATCTAGTCAGCCAATCCTTATGCGAGTGACGTCAACAGGGCTATTTAGTAAATCATTTGTTGCTATCATGACCAATGTTTACTCTTTAGCGTAAGTTATAGTGATCAGACATTGAAACAAAATAATTAAACTAAAATAGGGAACTAAATTTATCAAAAAAGTTTAATAATAGATATGTATTATATTGATTGAAAACTGTAAACATTCACAGATCATCACTTTACAAATAGCACAAAACCACAGATCATACTCGAGAATGCATATGTTTGGCTTGAGTTGTTACGTTAAGTTAAGTGAATCGTGATCACACATAAGTTAAGTTAACTTTAAGTGAACGTTACATTAAGTTATGTTAAGTTAACGTTAAGTTGATCGTGATCCCGGCATTAGTTTGTGTGTTGATTTACTTTTAGTAATTAAAACATTTTTCCTCTGCCTTTTCAAATATAGTGTTCCAAATGTCTTACTACAGTCCTATTTTTATGAAAAGAGCCTTTTAGAAAGTATATTTCTTTTTTGGGGTCAACATTAATAGCATTTTATATTTTGTTAATTTTTTTACCACCATACCTTAATATTCATTTAAGTTATATTCTTATATATTACTAATTATGCTATTCTGTTGGGAATGAGGGTGGTTTTATTAGTATAAAGTGTATCCACATTTGGAACATGTCGAGTTTTTATAGTTTAAGAAATTTTAGGGGCTCCTCCTATTTCCCAGCAGTAAATTTTCGAATTCCAAACTTTCTATCATCTATGGTTATGTGGGATGGTTCTTTTTATTAACTAGGCGAATTTAAATTTTCTTTCATGCATAAAAGTATATTTTCTTTGGAAAGATGGCAATTTACTCCCATTTCCAAACTCCTCTGCCCCCCTCACCCTCCTAAGCTTCCACAACTCTAAATTGAGATTTGAAGACTTATTTGGTTATCTCATATGATATTTTACGTGGCTACCAAATTTCAACCTAGCCACATCATAAAGAATGTTCTATATTGGTTGTATACATTATAAGCGTTACCATTTCCTGGGCTTCAATTTTGAAATTCCATTTGTTCAAGAGTATAGGAAACATGAGAAAAAGCCAACGTTTTTGCAGTTTTCTTATTAAATTTTGTTTTTGCCAAAATAAATAAATATTGTTCCAGTAGAAACATTATAGTTTAATTTCCTTCACTTGGTGATATCAACAGTTGTTGAATGTCTGTTATGAGCATAGCGGCACTAGATGGGAAACTTTTTAAATGAACTAACGTTTACAATGTATCTCTGTCTAGTGACTTAAATCTCTTTTATAATTAAATTACATGGTGACATTTCAAGATTTTACCTCTACAAAAATTGTATTTATATAGCTTTGGATAACTTTTGAGGGGACCATCCCTCCCTATTTGAAGAGCCTTTATTTGGAAATTTAAGAATTCAGATCTTGATACAGTTTGAGTTGGTCCCTATACCCACCTGACTAATGTCAATTGTCTAACACCTTGAGAATTAGTTTAGTCTTTAGTTTTAAAAATTTGAAACCTTCTATATCATTAGCCTCCTTAGAAATTACTAATATTTTTAACGTATTTGTGGTTATTTGAAGTTCGCCCTCTACATTCCTAAAAAATCTAAATTTTTTACCTCCCACATATACACCCCTAACCAACCACTCTCCCACCCTCTCCATCACTATTTCCTGTAGTCTCATTTTGAAATTTAAAATGTTCAAACTTTGTAGTTAATTTGAGTGGTCCCTCTGTATCTGCTTGACAAATTCCAGTTTTATATCACAGTTTTATACCACAAGTATTGAAAATTTTAGCCTCCCCCTCCCTATTTCTATAACTCCCACTTCAAAATATCAAATTTAAGACTTATTTGATTATCTGAAGCCTTACCTCTGCCAGCATGCAAAATTTAGATTTTCACCATACATAATTTTATTTATAAACTCCCCTTTATTTCCTGGACTCCCATTATAAACTTTAAAATTTTCGGACTTTTATATTTATTTGGAGTGATATATTTGCCTATATGCAGAATTTTAGTTTTATACCATATCGGGAAGAGGTTGTTTCTAATAGTTTTGTTAGTTTTTAACCACTCAATCCACTTTTCAAACCCACCCCGAGAAATTTTCAATTCTAACATTTATTTGGGTTATCTGTAGTTTTAATTTTACCTGTATTTCAAATTTTAAATTTTAACCACATATCAAAAGTTATTTCTAGCTGTAGCTTCCCCCTCCATTTCCCATAATTAGAATTTAAATCTATCATATTTTTTTGTTTATTTAGAGTGGTCCTTCCTTATACCTACTAACATAAGTTCTCTACCACACAGAGAAGTAGATGAATGTATTAGTTTTTGTAAACCTTTATCACACACCCTTCCCCTACAATTTCTTCAATTCCCGCTTAGAAATTTTAAACATTAAGATTTATTCGATTATTTTGAAAGATAATTCTACCTACTTGCCAAATTTAAATATTCTATCACAGCTACACTACACATACTTTCTCTCTCCTTTGTCTAAAAATGGGAACATTTACTTAAAACTCGTAAGATTTGTGAAACCAGATAATATACATTTTTGCAGAAACAGGATGGAAAAAAAGAGCATAACATCTCACCAAGAGGCATAAATGGAAGAGACGTATTGTTCATTAGTTATATTGTAATGTGGGGCGCGCATGACCTGGGAAGCTCACAGGCCGTTCACACGTGAACGTGTAAGCCACAAGTTCTTTTAGAGATATTGGGGTATGCTGCTGACCAAACACAAATGAAAATGCCCGCGGAATATTCAAGGTTTTGATTATTAAAATTACCACATACATACACACACTGATTAAATATATATCTAAATTAATTATAACTAAACCAGTAATTAAGTAAAGTAAAAAGAGCCTTAATCAAGTCTGTAACTTAATAAACTAATAGAGCACACAGAGATGTAAGTAAATTGAATAAACAAATTAACAACTATAAAACACCTAATAACTATTCAAATATTTAAAAACAGTCACAAAAATGTTCATTAACACAGTGTCCACAATAACAACAAATGTCACTTGTCCCACACATGATAGATACACGGCGGTGATCCGCTATACACAAACGCCGGTCTCGCTGACCCACCCGCGGACGCGCCAACATGCTCGCTGGTCACGCTGGCTCACACACTTGACACACCGGTCCACACAATGTACACACCGGTCCACACACTCACACTAGGGACACTAGCGCAGCCAGGGTAAACAATGAGAGCACGCTGGTCCCACTGTTAAACACTAATCTTGTTACAATATTATACAGATATGTATTGTTCATCAAAAAAGAATAATATCAACTCCCAATTTCAAGACCTCAAGTTTTATATATATATATATTGCCAATAGCTCAGAAGTTAGGGCCCTTCCATAAATTACATAAGGATTTTTCTGACAGTTTCGTGGGGGTGGACAAAATCCATCTTAATTAAGGATTTTATCAATGTTTATGGTAAGACAAAATTTAAAAAAAAAACACTTCTACAGACGTATCAAAAAGGTTGCGCCTAGCGATGACAGATGGTTCTAAAGTGTAGCCTATACTAAATATTCACAGCTATACATAATTATAAACTGTCATTTACTTATGATGTGTTACACCCAATGTTAATGCGATAAATATATTATAATTTCACATCACCAATCCTTTTGTCTAAAATTATATAATTTAGCAAATCGTAAGAAAATTATGCGAGACTGGTAAGAGGAGAGGGGGTAGCAAAAAATATTATGGTCCCTTTCATAGGGAGATATTTTTTGGGGGGTTGGGGGGTCAAAATAATGAAAAAAACCTTACTTAATCTATGGACAGCCCCCTATTGGTTTTATAAAAATATATTTCAAGTAAAGGTTATTTTTTTAATTTTAATTTTACTACAACCTTATAATAATGAGTTATTTCATGGCTCAAATACTTGCAAAGATATGATTAAAATTGGCAATATCTGCCTATGTAAATTACCCTTAAAATGAATTTAATTTGATGATTAGAACGTCCATTTAGTTTATAATGACAAACAATGCCCAATTATGAAATTTAATAAAAATCGTTACTGCGGATTTTGAGATAGCTTGTTTTCTCTCTTCTTTACCTCTAGTAAACTACCCTCAATTTTAGGGTACAATATCTAACTCAAAAAAGTCCTCGGGGGAACCTTATAAAAACATAAAAACATATATAGGGGCCTACTAAGTTTTAGCCTGATCAGTAAAATGGTGTCTGCAGCTCTAGGCCTAGATATACACACAGGCAGAGAGCATTTCAGAAAACACCTTTTCGGTTTCAGGTGGGATTGACATTTATCAAAATTTGGACTCTTTTACTAGCACAGTACTTTTTTCTTCAAGTTGTCAAGAGAAAGTTAAAATTGTCTATTTACTTAAAGATGAGCACAAATCATAGTCTTACACGCTTCAATGATGCAAACACATTTTTAGACATTCTTAAAACTAATTTCAACTAAAGGCTCAATGGCACTATGTAGTAAAATAATCACAATTTAAGAAGCAAAAAGTAGTAAATAATACATTGGCCACTTATGTAAGTTTTTGAGTCCATACAACCATAATATCCCATTATTTGAATATTGTATTTATTTTTAATCTATCAACTATAATTATACAGTCTTATGAAGTGTTTAGTTAGATACCGCTACATATTTGATCTTTTACACACTTTAACAACTAAAGTGTTTTATTGAAACTTACCTCCTGTCCAAGCCTACTATTTAAAAGCCAAAGTTGTTAACCTAAAGCTTAAGACAAACAGCTGGTTTTGTATATAAAACAATCACAATTATTCAACATTAAAACTACTTATAAATCCTTACATTATTTCAACACTTCAAAATAGAACACACTACAAATATTACTTTTGAGACAAGAGTATAGATTCAAAGAAATATGTCAAAACAGTTAATTTATTACATTTAATTGGGATCAAAATCAGCTTAAAGTCACAAGTACTCAACTCTCCAAAGTTCACTGAACGAGATGAGATTAGTGGAGTAATACATTCCTTACTTTCTGCGTCAGTTTCCCTAAACATTAAATATTCTTTCTTGCAGTCCACAGCAAGTGATTGTGGTTTCTAACTTTAAGGAGGTGGCTTAGTGCAAAATAGCTTGTGCTTTTTGCATTGTTTAAGGCAATGAGGGTATAGTATCTTTATTTTTTTCAATGCCTTTTCTAACATTATATGTACAATACCTTTGTTGTGTTGAACATAAGGAAATTGCTCAATGAATGCTTATAGGATATGTTTGTGAACATATCTTTAGGGTATTTGAGACTTCCTAAGTCATCATGCCCTTTATTAAGATATGCTCTATTAAAGATTAAATAATCATGTCATCACTCCATGTTGGCATCACACTTTGTTAATGTATTCATGCAGAGTTTACAGTCGAATTTTCGTTCCATCTTGTATGCAACATAGTCTGCAACATATTGAAGAGATAGAACGATAAAACAAATAAATATTAAATCTTAATTTGTGATGATAAAATAACATTAAAATTGTATGTGTATAGCTACATACTCGCTAGTTCCTATTTAAAATACAATTCATTTAATAACAAAGTATGTTAAATAGTAAATAAGAAAGAATTTTGAGATACCTATTTATTTTTTATCTCACATATCAAAATAATATTTATGTAGCCTCCAATGAGTTTACACTGAAAGATATCAATTTTTTAATAGACTAGACTAGCTTAGCCTATAGCTGTAATTTATAAGCCACACTGCTACATTATAGCCTCCAATGAGTTTACACTGAAAGATATCAATTTTTTAATAGACTAGACTAGCTTAGCCTATAGCTGTAATTTATAAGCCACACTGCTACATTATAGTAATTCATAAAATAAAGCTTGCTAACTTTTAAGATAAATGGAGTGTAGGGTATGTAATATGTTGAATAATTGCATCAATAAACTGTACACTCCGTCGAGATTGAAAGGTAGCAACTTCTAATTCAATGAGCCCGCGAGGTATGATACTCCTCCACACATAACTGTAGGATAGTTTGCCTAGCTACGCCCAACACCTAAATTGAGAAGACCTTAAGTCGTTGAATTATTTCTTGACTGTTGGGAAGGAGTGATGGGGAAGGGGTTATGTCTTTTAGCGATGCCAGAAAGGTTTGATCTACTAAATTAATTTTACTTTATTGTTCTGATAATGATAAAATCAATAACTAATATTTACATACTATGTTAATTAATTATGTTTGCTCTCATTAACATAAGGGCTGGTATATTTTTTAGCTATTAAAAGTTTAACCACGTCAAACGTTATTTGGGCACTGTTACCCACATTGATTGGTCTTACATGGTAACATAAAGCAAGTCTCCCCTTATCCAGAATCTTCATTACTCTTTATAGCCAATTATAAATTTATTAATGATTTAATTATTATATTCCACACATGTAACGTAAATAACATATTAACTCTAAGAGATTTTTACTTTATTTGTAAGAAGCTGCGTTTTAAAAAAACTTCTGTAATTTAAGGGTCCCAATCCTAATTTAAAATATTTTATATTATTTCCAGGTGGAAAAAAATAAATATCGTTAAAATCTCATCCATTGGACAGATTTTAGTTATAAAAGTGAATTTATTCGTTTCTTCAAAGTTATTATGACTGTGTATAACTTTGTGGGGGCATAGTTCAATTCCATACTTTATTTAATGTTACCATAGCAGCTTTAATATAACTATATGTAAAACGTTTTAATAATTAATACTTTGATTAAGTAAAGGTGTGGCTTATTAAGATTTACGTTGATTATTATCATTTTATAATACATTTAAAGTATAATGTTAACTGTAATTATTTTAATCAAATCTTTTTTTTTACTAAATCAATTCGGGAAATTCAAATAATAAAACTGGCCATGTCGTAGGCAAGTAATAATACATTATCAGAGTGAGGAGGTTTAAATGATAATTGAAAAGCAAGGATAAATATTG
>CABFVX010000222.1:43639-94690 GCA_902151425.1 Timema shepardi | reverse complement strand
CCACCTGGAAATAATATAAAATATTTTAAATTAGGATTGGGACCCTTAAATTACAGAAGTTTTTTTAAAACGCAGCTTCTTACAAATAAAGTAAAAATCTCTTAGAGTTAATATGTTATTTACGTTACATGTGTGGAATATAATAATTATTCTTTAATAAATTTATAGTTGGCTATAAAGAGTAATGAAGATTCTGGAAAAGGGCAGGCTTGCTTTATGTTACCATGTAAGACCAATCAATGTGGGTAACAGTGCCCAAATAACGTTTGACGTGGTTAAACTTTTAATAGCTAAAAAATATACCAGCCCTTATGTTAATGAGAGCAAACATAATTAATTAACTTAGTATGTAAATATTAGTTATTGATTGTATCATTATCATAACAATAAAGTAAAATTAATGTATTAAATCAAACCATTCTGGCATCGCTAAAAGACATAACCCCTACCCCATCACTCCTTCCCAACAGTCAAGAAATAATTTAATGACTTAAGGCCTTCTCTAATCTAGGTGTTGGGCGTAGCTAGGCAAACTATCCTACAGTTATGTGTGGAGGAGTATCATACCTCACGGTCTCAGTGAATTAGAAGTTGCTACCTTTCAATCTCTACGGAGTGTACATAATTTTATTCATACGTATGGCCCTATATGATTGATTAAAATTTTGAACTGATTTAACTTTTACTAATAGACAGAATCCCGCTTCATTGGTCGAATGATAAGGCAGGATTCACAAACAAACAGCCCACGAGACATAGCTGACCGGCCCATTTGTCTGCAATATCTATATACATCTGGCCTGCATTCATGTACTCAGACAAAATACAACAGTTTAACTTTAGTGTTTACTATGTAACTTTAAATAACAGAAACCCTTAGAAGTATTTAAAACCATCCTATATTTTTGTTTTAACTTTAAATAATTGAGTTTGGAAATTTTAATTTACAACTCGAGAATTTCTGTTTTTAAGTTATTTCAAGTATACATTAATGATTTTAATTACATAGTAGCAAAGCTATCATAGACCTGCATTTGTGGCCACGCAGTATGGTATCTAACCTTCATCTAACAAATAGTCATGTTTTGGTACCATCACAATATGTGGGATAGTTTTATATAATTATATATAAGATATCACATATTTAAAAACATCTTTGGAATTAAAATTTAAACTATATAACTGGTCATAACTTTCACCTTCATTTTGTTGAAATCAATATTAAAAAATATCTAGTGACTTCTTAAATAAATTGGTATTTCTCAATGTCTGAAATTCTCCTCAGTGCTCCTTAGCAAATAATTGCAGCAGACAGCCAGTCCCTTAGAAAAAATAAATAAAAGGCACATTGTGTTTCAAGTTTTCTTTGCAATGTGCAGTCAGAGTAAACTTATTTGTGTGGCAGGATTAGGGTACTTAGGGATGAGTGGTGGGGTTAAAGGGGGGAGGGAGCTGCCTGAAGCTTGCTTGGTGACAGCCAGCTGACAGGAGGAGCTCATATTTGGTATCTGTCTTCTAGTAAATTCCAGTTTAAAGTGAGTCATTTAAAAAATGCTGACTTGATTGCGCTGTTCTCACTGGGGATTGCACCTAACGATCCCAACATTGAAGGAGTAAAGACTTGAAAAGGAGCACAACACATTTACCTAGCGGTTGTGAATCTGTTCTCTCCTTGTCTGTGGCCCAGGCCTATTCATCTGAGACACAACCTTGAAATGAGCTCCACTTTCTATTAAGCAGTGATTTACAGTGTTGTGTAGCTGGCTCCATTTGAATCTATTGTGTGTATTTTCATGCTTTATTTTACTCTGTGTTTTGGCAGTATTTAACAGCTTATCTGGCTATAGCCTTAAGAGAAGCCAGACCCTTATAACTTGATTATGATGTATACATGCTTATTCTCCAAATGAAGTGGTTTTTACTTTCATTATGTGATCTCTGACTAATAATTTCAACTAGAAAATTGAACTTATTAAAAAAAACAGACTTAGTTCAATAATTACACAAACAAAAAATATTAATTTTAATTTTCTGAAAGGTTCCATAAGGAACTTCTTTTAAGCTTGAAAAATTATTTCGATAATTTATAAATTATGTTATTTTTATGCGCAGCACATGCACTGTTTGTATGCAACAAAAAATCATACAGATATTTATTGAGGTTCAGTAAGAAATAAGAAGGTTAGCTCTTTTTTATTAACTCTCTCTAATAACATTTTAGAAAACATTCTAATTTAATCTTTCATAAGGAGTAAATGAATATAATATATTTTAAGACTGTATTGTCATTAATTACAAAGGTATGAGTTCAAATTAATTTACTTAGTAGATTGAACGTTGAGGATAAATATCATTATGATTAACCCTTTACAAGTTGTTTATACTCATTTTATATCTGTTTTTCCTTTAACACATATTAAAAATATTTACCTTTGCTAAATTTATTACAGTATGGGTCAAGTTGGTCAAGTTAAAAACATGACATAATACACAATTAATTGACAAAGGAACCCGTTTTTTAA
This sequence comes from Timema shepardi, assembly GCA_902151425.1. Lineage (NCBI taxonomy): Eukaryota > Metazoa > Arthropoda > Insecta > Phasmatodea > Timematidae > Timema > Timema shepardi. The sequence continues at coordinate 92,168 of CABFVX010000222.1, read as the reverse complement.
TGAAAGTGAAAATAAAGCATATTAACACAACAAGTTAAAACATATATATTCAAAAGTTGATGATTTGACTTAAATAGTATAAAAGTTGCAGTCTCCAAATTATTTTTATAAAAATATTTTAACCCTATTTTTTAAAAACTATCCAAGCCTTATCTGAATGGTTTTGTCCCTGTTACTTCTTTCGGTGTTTTAATCATCAAAACAAACACATAATCTTGTAAATCACAGTAATCAATCTCTATACCAGTATATACATTTTAAACCAAATTGTTCAGATGTTTTTAAGAAAATTGAAATTTTCAAAAATTAATTATTTGTAAACTACTATAAAATTCTTTGTTATTTGTAAAAATTTATTCTGTTTAACATGAAGAGCTATTCACAAATCTCAATTTTGAATTCAATCTTCAAGGTCAATTTTCAAAATATTAAAATTTTATGTAATTTGTTGTAATTAAACTACCCTTGAATAGATTTATTTCAAATAAATAAATAAATATATATTATTATTTATATTTAAGATAGTCTCCCAATGCCAGTTTTGAAATAAATTGCAAAAGCCATTTTAAAAAATATTAATTTTGACCATATACTATCACAATCATTAAAATGACTTGGACTTATTGAATCTATTACCTCATCTTTTAAGAATGTTGACTGTTTTTTTATGTCTCTAATATGCCCTGGTTAGATCTAAGCTAGAATACGCCACTACTTCTTGGAGCTCCATTACCTTAACTGAACCTGTTAGGTTTGAAAATTTTCAAAGACAAATTTTTCGCTGCATGTTTTGATAAAATTTTTTATTAATCAGATTATTATGCTTATGACAGAATTCGAAACCTCTTAGGACTCCAAACTCGATTCTCTAGTATACTCTATTTTGATTCGCTTTCATTGTAAAAACCACATTGTCGCTTCTTAAAATAATCACAAATAGATCATAGTGCAAAACAACACTGATATGAATAAACTTTCGATCACAATACCAAACCTGTTTGGTCCGTTACACAACAATTAAACCGTTATTTCAGCTGATATCAGAGTAGCTTTTATTGTGCTACTTATTTAAAAAGCTACAATCTTACCCTGAGTATATTTATATGTCACTAATAACATTTATTAAGACTACCAACTTAACATATGAAATATTACTGATATACAACATTTCCCTTTTAGTTTCAGTATAATCTCAGCTGACATACAACTAATAAACAATGTTTACAAACACTCACTTAAGACATACAACATAAATTGAAATAGGCTTACAGTTTGATCAATCTACTGGTATCTAATGAAGATTTTTATTTGTCGACTATAGCATGCTTTCTTTGAGAATTTAGGTTTGGATTGCAGTGGCATTTCCTGTTGCTGAGGATCAGGTTCTTCAGGTGTACTTATGTCAGAAGGGGATGACTTTATGGGATACGTAGAGGGGATGACATCCTTATCAATTAATTCAGGTGTGTGTTCAATATAAGGATGCAGTGACTATTGTAGGAGGTTATTCTTTCTACAGTACTCATTACCATGAGAGTCTTTGACTACATAGAACCTTGGAGCTGGAGGTTTTTCTACCACTACTGCTGGCTCCAAAACTTTACCTTGCTGTAATCATATGCTATCACCCTTATAAAAGGGGGGACATTCAATCGCACTCCTGTCATATATATGTTTTTGTTTCTCTTGTTTTAGTACAAGTTTCTTCCTTAGGTCATTATTTGTCCTCAATAGTGTTAGTAATGACAATTTTATCAGTCAATTGGTGTGTACTCTCCTGTTTATCATCATTTGGGCTGGGCGACAGATTCAGATCTTGTATGGGTGTGTTTATATACTCCATCAATGAGATGCATATGTCATCCCCCTCCAATGCCTTTCTGAGCATTGATTTTCACTATTGCTACAGCTTTTTCTGCCATCCCATTTGATTGTGGATAGCGCGGACTAGAAGTAATCGCTTCCAAACCCCAATCTTTTGAAAATAGTTTAAACTTGAAACTTGAGAAAGGCATATTATCAGACATGATGGTTTCTGGAATGCCTTATTTTGCGAACATGGATTTTCGTTTTACAATAACCTCCTGTGCTGTTTTGGTCTTGAGTTGTGCTAATTCAATCAATTTATAAAAAATAGCTAATTACAACTAAGTAGTCATTAGCACCTGAAAATATCAGTTGCTATTTTTTGCCATGGCCTATCACGTATAGAATGAGGAGGGAGTGGCTCTTTAGAATTTTAGTTTCTGTCTTTATGAAATATGGTACATTTAGATACACATTCCTCTATGTCTTTGGACATGCCTGGCCAGTACATAATCTCTCGAGCACAGGCCTTGCATTTAGAGATGCCCAGATGTGACTAATGAATGAGCTCAAGAATTTGATTCTGAAGAGCTTTGGATACCACCAACTTGTCAGCAAGAAATACTAGGTCATCTTCGACATGAATGTCATGGTGTATGCTCAAAAAAGGCTTAACTTGGTGAGGTATATGGTTTTTCGCCCTAGACCACCCGTCTTTATCAAACACTATTATTGACTGAAGAGATTTTTCACTATTAGTAGAGTCGACGAAATTCTCTATTTTTTCTTGTGAAATAGGGGAATGTTTTGACATGGAGTGAACAACATATTGAAGATCAACTGGATCTCGAAGATAAGCTCTAGAGAGAGTATCAGCCAAAAACATCTGTTTACCAGGCAAGTATTTGACATTAAGTGTGTATTTAAGAAGTTTAAGGAGCATTCGTTGAAGGTGTGCTGATACTTTATTGACATCCTTTTGAAAGATAGATTCAAGAGGGTTGTGGTCAGTTTGAATGAGTACAGTTCTGCCATATGTGTAGTGGTGGAACTTTAATACTCCAAATGCAATACTAAGTAGTTCCTTTTCAATTTGTGCATACAACTGTTCAGTTTCTGTGAGGCCTCGGTATGCAAATCCTACTTGGCGGCAGTTTTGAATAATACATGCACCTAAACCATCTTTAGATGCATCAACTTGAACAGTAACGGGTATTTTGCTATCAAATATCGAAAGTATAGGAGATTTAGTCACTAAGGACTTAAGTTTTCTTAATGCTTGAGCATGTTCTGGATGCCAAGACTAGTCTGTATCATTCCTTGTTAGGCAACACAATGGCTCTGAAATTTGAGACAGATTGGGTATAAATTGTGAAAGATATTTGGTCATACCTAAGAGTCTTAGTAGCTCTGCTTCACTAGAGGGAGTCGGCATTTCCATAATTGCCTTGATGTAATTGCTGTCAGGACGAACCCCCTGGTTTGATATGACTTGTCCAAAATATCTTACCTCTGGGACTCTGAATTGAATCTTATAGAAATTGAACTTAATACCATTTGTCTTTTCTCTTTCAAGAACCTTTGTTAGTATATTGTCATGGTCAGCTATAGTTGAACCTGAGTCAATAATGTCATCAAAATAGATCTCACAACCTCTATTGTCTCAAAATGTTTGTGAATTCTTCTTTTGGAATACCTCTAGAGTCGAGCAAATACCAAACAGCATCCTATGAAAACTGTACCGTCCGAATGGGGAATTGAAGAAAGTTAGGTCAGAAATTGGTTCATCTAACTCCACCTGCCAGAAGCCTTCCTTAGTTTCAATAACTGAAAATACAGATTTTCCCGCTAGGTTGACGGTTAAGTCACTAGGTGTGGGGATCATGAAATGTTCTCTTTTAATAGCTTTATTAAGATCCCTGGTGTCTATGCATACCCGCGAATTTCCATTTGGTTTCTCAACTAGTACTAGACTACTGACCAAATCAGCGTGTTTGTTAAATTTAGATATTATTTCTAATTTTTCCAGGTTGTCCAAAGTAGACTTCAGCTTTCCTAAAAGACTACTAGGGATTCACTTTGGTGAATGAACAACTGATTTAACCTCATCTTTCAGTTCAATATGATGTGTACCTGGCATTTTCCCTAACCCATGAAAAACCTCAGGGTGCTTAAGCTTAATGTTTCCTTTGTGGTGGACCAGTCAATCATCAACTCACGTTATGAGGTTAAGACTTATACATGCATCAAGGCCTAACAAGGCATTACAGTCTTGCAGGTTGACAATAGAAAATGATATTGATTCCTGTTCACTTTTTCTAGTTGTACATAACAGTTTTACACTACCCACTTACTTTATTTTGTTATTTTGACCAAATACTAACATCACCAACTTAGATTTTTCTAATGTGGATGTTGGGTTTAACTGATTCAATATGTTTAGAGAAAGAATACTTGTCTCCGCTCCACTAATCCAACTTAAATTTAACCCTAAGTTTGTTTTCAATTGTTATATCCTCATTCCACGACTTTGCATTTACCATGTATATGTTTATAACTTTGAGCTTTGGGTGTATGGACCTAACACTATCAACATAAAGGCTCTGGTTCGGATTCATTATTTGAATCATTGTCCCTTTCTACATCAGACTCTAGTTCAACCCGTTTTAAACCTAGGCCTACCTTATTTACACTTTTATACTTCTTTGGGCATCCTTTAGCGGAGTGATTCTTTTGATAGCAGTAAGCGCATTTTTCTCATAAGCAGGCCAAGAACCATAACTATAACAGCACTTTTTACACATAGATTTATTTTGTTTAACTTTGCTTGCACATGTATCCACCAATTTATTTGGTATTTTCGTTAAACTTTCCACCTGCAAAGCTTGGAATTGGTGGTGACTAGTTTCAGAATCTCGGCAGTACTTGGAAGCTTTTGCCAACGTCATATCTGGATCCCATACCAGCCGCTCCATAAAATACTTATTAAGAAATCCAAAGACTAGACGTCCTAAGAAAGGATTTCCACATCCTTAAATTCACATGATGACAATAACTTCTTAAGTTCTGTTAAAAAGTTGTCGAACGATTGTCCTTTTTGTATGGAATGAAAAAATGTGTTCAAACAGCATGCTCTTTCTCAGGGCATAATATCTTTCAAATTTTGCAATTGTGTCTATCACTTTATTTCTATCTTCATTGACTGTCCACTTTAAGGTGGTGTACACTTCCAACATTTCATCTCCAAACAAATTCAACAATATGGATATCTAAACTTTATCACCCTTCTCGGGTTTACTCATCATGTCCAGAAATATGTGAAATTTTTTGTAAGAATTTCTTCCAATTTTCAGGTACATTGCCCAAAAATTCGATTGGACCCGGTGGTTTAAACTAATGTTCCATTATTACTTAAAACGTTATTCAAGTCGTTCCAATTCAAGATGACACAGCACTATCTTTAGGCCTACACCATTATTCAAGACAGTAAATAATAAGATAACGTTTGTTAACTTCTGACCCCATGTTTGGATCATTACTCAATAATTAAACTGTTGTTTCAGCTAATATCAGAGTATCTTTTATTGTGCTACTTATTTAAAAAGTTACAATATTACACTGAGTATATTTAACTTATACGTCACTCAAAACATTTCTTAAGACTACCAACATAACATAATATGAAATATTACTAAATACAGCAAAACCACTGTGAACAAACTCTTATAAGATAATTTAACTGACAAAGGATTATGGACAACAAAGAGGATTACATTTTATGTAACTACTACATTGTAACCACTATAAAGAAAACAATACTAAATTTCACTTGGTAATAATATTATTATTATTAGCACCGCGTCTTACTACCCGTTTGGGTTATACACACTTACGCTAATGTGTAATGGTAGGGTGACTGTGAGATGAAATGAAGGACCTACAGTTTAACGTGGAATCCGAACCACGGTGGAGGCCTGGCATTCCCCACATTCACAAGATGTCTTGTCAGAGGTGAAGGAAGGGTTTGGTAATCAGATAAATCTTTGCCGGGACCGAGGATTGAACCCTGGCCGCCAGCATAGAAGTCTGACACCTTACCCCTAGACCGCCAGGTCACCACTTGGTAATAGAAGTTTGTGTTATTTAGAGTGACTAATATAACAGGATAGTAGTAAATTGAAACCCGCCTCAATGGCGTAGTTGGCTAACACGCTTGTCGTGTTGAGCTTGACTGCTGAGGACGGGGAGATCGAGGTTCGAATCTTGGTCGGGTGAACTGGGGGTGGTTTTTTCTAAATGGTTTTCCACTCTCCCTCCACGCAAATGTGGGTTCACTTCCTCTAATTCAACATTCCCAATTCCTAATGCATTAGAGTAATTAGTACTTAAAGCGTATAACCAGAACGGGTAGTAAGACGCGGTGCTAAATATTATTATTATTATTATTATTATTATTATTATTATTATTATTATTAAATTGAATAACAAGATATAGATTGAATTTGATATGATTTCACAGAACATTAATTCCAACAGTACAAAATGTAACAAGAGAAAAACAAGATGGTGGTTATTATATTTTTAAAAGAAAAACAGTGTTACCACACATAAACAATAACTTATACCTAAACATACAATAATTATCATTATGCCTACACTTCAGATATGGTAAATTGACTGTTTTTGTTAACACCCCTCCTCAATTTATCATTACACAACCTCATTGATACAGTTCACTCATTCCTAAATTTATTTTATGTCACCAGGTGACCTGGCGGTCTAGGGGTAAGGTGTCAAACTTCTGTGCTGGTGGTCGGGGTTCAATCCTCGGTCCCGGCACAGATTTATCTGATTACCAAACCCCTCCTTCACCTCTGACAAGACATCTTGTGAATGTGGGGAATGCCAGGCCTCCACCATGGTTCGGATTCCACGTTAAACTGTAGGTCCTTCATTTCATCTCACAATCACCCTACCATTACACATTAGCATAAGTGCATATAACCCGAACGGGTAGTAAGACGCGATGCTAATAATAATAATAATAATAATATTCTATGTCTGATAAAAGGCTCGGTTGTTAATCCTTTGGTGAGTACATCAGACTTCTGGTCTCTAGATGGAACATATCTGACAGCAATTACCTTGTTTTCACATAGATCCTTCACAAACTTATACTTAAGTGCTTCAGTTGTATTTAATTGGAGCTGACTTTATAAATTTACAGCTGCACATATATCTGGTCTGGTGGCTAAGCATGCATACATAGGACTGCCAATTAATTCCCTATAAGGTTACATAAATAATGCAATCCTTTGTGACATCTTGATTTGGTTGCAACTCTAGAGGTGTTTGCACTGGTTTACAATGCGTCAGCTGAAATTTGGTCTATAATTTTGTCAAATAGCTAGCTTGACTCAAATACATTGACTTCTCCGTTCTATCTTTAAGCACAAAAAATACTTAACACTCATTAAGTCTCAGATCTTAAATTCAGTCATGAATTTCTCTTTTAGTTCTTCAAGCTTATCCATACATGAGATAGTAGAGTAAATAAATGGTATTACACAATCGCACAAACTTTCTCATATTGTAAAAGTATTATAGCTTCAAAAATAATTTTCAAAATTTTCAAAAATAGACTTTGAGTAAACTATCCATAGGTATGTTTTTTTCATCAAAACAAACAAATCATTTTGTTACAATAAACACTCTTTATTAATAAATTTCTAAACCAAATTGTTCAGATATGAGTATTTAACAAAATTTAAATTCTCAAAAGTAATTATTTGAAACTATTTTAAAATTATTTGTTATCATGTTAACATGAAAAACTAATATTTTGAATTCAATCATCAAGATCAATTCAAAACAATTACATTTTTTATATCATTCATCGAAGCTAAACAACCCTAAGTAAATTTATTTTAGATAAATAATGATACAATAATATTGATAATACAAACTAGTTTTCAGTTTTGAACCTCATCATTAGAGCCATTAAAAAAAAACACTAATGTTACAAAACTCAGTAATTAGTTAACTACTATTCTAATTTTTTTTAAACATATATATCTTTAATGTAAAAAGCTGAACAATTACCCAATTTGAACCAAATTACTAAAGCCACCTTTTAAAATATCAATGTTTTGAAATAAAAAAAAAGCCATCAGTAAACTATTAGTGGAATTTCTCCCCCAAAACAGCTATACCTCTTTATATGTCATCCTCATGAGTAATGGTGGACTGGATAAGAATAGGTGGTGTACTTTAGTAAGTGTGGCAATGCACTCTTGAGTTCCTAATACCATAGACTAAGTAAGTATTAGAAAGTAATAAACATTATTTAGTCATATTTTTAAAAAAAACTATATTATCAGGCTTATAATAGTTTTGTTTATTTTGCTATTCAATAGCAAAAAGGTTAGTGACCCGAACGGATAGTAAGACTCGGTGATAAAAAAGAATACCAAAATGAAAAGTTTATTAATAAAGTATTTTGTATGAAATATGAGTAGTATTTGGTTCTCAATCACAGATAACACTGCTTTAAATAATGATTGTGAAGTATTTTAAATTCTTTGGCATTCTTTTGCGCTTTTAATTTTTAATTCTGTCTATGACAGACCTATGTCAATATTACTCAACCTAACAAAACAGAACCTTCATTTTGTAGATGCATGAAAGTTTAGGCATCACTCTCGCTAAAGACTGGACTTCCGATGATGTGGCGATCTGGGTTTGAATTCCAGTCATAACTTCCTTTGTACTTTTAAAAGTGCCTTGGGTACCTTAATTTATTGATTACTTACTGTTAATACAGATGATAGTTTTTATATCCAAGTGACCCAAGATGTTACAAAGACATATTCACTGGCTTAAACGCCAATTTTGGAATTCATGCTAGGACTATATCTCCACCCTCCCCTATGCCCCCCCACCATGTCTTAAGACATGTCCAGGCTATACACACTTGTAATTAATATTCAAAGGATGTGTAAAGATGGTGAAGGTAAAGTGATAATCCGTTTAGGAAGAGGTTCTCATTAAATCTTCCTGGGATTTGAATGCGGACCTTGCCGTAGACAGCAAATCCGATTATAGGAACTTGATGGTCAGTCTGCCCAATGATGTGTATGATGAGTCCCACTGTAGCATTTTTTAAACTATTTTAAACTAAACTAATATGTATTTTAGATGACATTCTAATAGAGCGATTGTGCAAGGATAGAAAAATACGAAGAGTAGGAATTTTAAGTCTGGTCATTCAGCTCTACTCGCTAACTTATGTACCTATTGAACTATCCGGGATCTCCCTGTCAGTTCCATAACTCAAATAAACTTATAATTTTACTGGTGTAGATAAATTCATTAAATATCAACACTTATTAGATGTAGACCCTAATTATTCAGTAAATAATAATATAGGTATCTGGTGACCTGGTGGTCTAGGGGTAAGGTGTCGGACTTCTGGACTGAGGTCCAGGGTTCAACCTTCAATCCCGGCACAGATTTATCTGATTGCCAAACCCTTCCTTCACCTCTGACAAGACGTGTATTAACCACAACTTGTGAATGTGTAGAGTGCCAGGCCTCCACCTTTGTTTGGAACCCACGTTAAACTATAGGTCTTTCATTTCATTTCATAATCACCCTACCATTACACATTAGAGTAAGTGTGTATAACCTCAACGGTTACTAAGACACGATAATAATAATAATAATAATAATAATAATAATAATAATAATAATAATAATGGTGGTGATGATGAAAATAAAAATAATACATAATAATAATATAGGTATTTCATAAGTGTAATTTGCGATTTTGATTGTATTTGCATTATACTAGTATTACCAATGTATAGTTGTTATTTTACATTATGTGTCATAAGTAATATTTTAGTAATGAAAAGATCAAAATATTTGTAGGTTTAATAAAAAGTTGTTTTTGAATAAATCAGCATTAGCCTACTATATCATGATTTCATGTAAAAATGTATGCATATTCTAAAATTGTATTTGCTATTAAATATTCAATAAAATTTTATAAGTTAATATTTGTTATTGGCTTAATTATTAATTATTTAATTTAATGCATAGTCACAGTTCTGGAATGGTATAGTTTCGAGGAGACCTTACGCTATCACTTCATTATATATTTATTCTTAGCACCGCATATTAATATTATCATTCTTCCTATTGTGTACTTGTCTTATATCTATAACCATTTAAATTCACTATTAGGGTATAGGAAATAGTAAGGTAAAATTTAGAAACATTGTAACCACATTGGTGTGGAGATAGAGTGGACCACATAAAAAAAACTCTTTTTAGACACCCGAGCAGGATTTAATGGCTGACTTCCCCATTACTGGCAAACTAGACCATACCCCAATTTGATTATGAATGAACCTATCTGAGAGCTAGAAAACTTGAAATTTGTGTATGCTATGGCCAAGATGAATTTCAATGAAAGACCAAACCAATTGACAAATCTTAGGTAATCTCTCCTAATTGCCCTCGGCAAGGCTATGTACAAGTTTAGACCCTCCCCCCCCCCCTCCCCCCCTTCAATTCAGAGGTGATTGCTACCTGTGATAAAGGTTTCAGAGGATTATAGATTTGTTTTGTTTGTTTGCTAACTTAGCCCTACTCTTCGGATGGGTGAATGTAAGGGGGCTGGGCTCTAAAGTGCTGATAGTTCTGGCAACACTGTGGGCTGACTAAGCCGCCGAGGTCAAAGTATAACTCAATTGGTTTCTTCTGATATCATAAATTAGAGGCTGGCGCTGATGCAACTCTTCACTTCCATTGACCAGGCCCTTAATTCATAGTTTATTTTAAAATTTTAACGTTAGGTAAGAAAAGGGGGACAAAACGACAGAAATATACAAATTTTGAAGGACACAATTACCACCAATTCGTATTTATATTTCTTTAATTTAGTAATAAGAAAAAAAAAGTTCAAGATCTCATACCTTTTTGAGTTAATTATAGATAACTAAATTGAATCGTTTTTAACTGAACATATTAAAAAGGTAGAAATAGTAGGAGCTTTGTAAATCTATCTTGTACTCACTAAGTTTGAAGGGAAAACCTATTGATTAAATATATCTTTCTCTTAATATTATTTCAGGTGCTATAACTGCGGAGAGTTTGCAAACCATATTGCTGCAAAATGTACTATGGGTCCTCAACCCAAGCGATGTCATAACTGCAAATCTCAAGATCACCTCATTGCAGACTGTCCCACCCGCCTTGATAGAAAGAAACCATCCTTAATAAGTATTGTAAATGAGCTTGAGCATGAAGACAATGGGACAGGAGGTAATGTAGATTCCACAATGCCTGGTCAGGACTAAACAATAACTTTGGATGACTAAATTAATACAGTTTTAGAGTTAGGTGTGCATTTATTTTAATACATTGTATAGTAATGTTGTTGACTTATATAAGAAACTAAACTGATTACTTATTAAATCAACCATGGTTAAGTTTCTTTTGAAGCTATACTTTTTTATTATGCTTAGAGGAAATAATTGTAGTCATTCATCATTGTTGTGCTAGAGGAAATAGCCTTAAAAATAATAATACTACAGAAACAGGCTGTATCCGAATTCTCTACTTACACACTGTTGCCTTGATATGAACCTTTACCAGTTGCATAGGTAATCACATGACCAAGTGTGGATCTGTCTGAATTATCACCAAGGATGTCGATCACCCCTCATGTGCCCTTGAATCAAGGACAGAAGCAACACTTTGTTGACACGTCCTTGGTGGCGTGTTTCACTGGAAACCATTTTATTAATCTCTTTTCATCTACTAGAGCCTAGAACATTCTGTTGCCCGCCATTATATACTATATGGGATGCTTTAAAGACAGAGATGTTTTATATTATTAAGAAGTCGCAATTTTCTTTTATTGGTGTGCTTTAATTTTTGCAAATAATGGGAAAAGTCAACACAAACAATAAAATGATACTAATATTAAACTCTGTAGGCTATTTATTTTCACTAAGTCTGGTGGATGGTGTTTGACATAGTTGATAGGTATATGTATGTAGCAAGGCTCATTGCAGTTAAAATTGGCTAATTAAGTCTTTGATAGGAAGTGCGTGGGGTGTGTGAATTCATAAAATCTTGAACTCAAGGATACTTCCAAGGATCCTCAAGCCTATTCGGATACAGCCACAATAAATTACGGTATTGGAAATGGTGCACGCCAAAGATGAGTTTCTTTAATCCATTTCTATGTCATGTTATGATAAAATTTATATTTTTTAGTATCCATACACACAACAACAAACAGAAATGCTCATTGATAACAAATTTAATATAAGCAAATTCCCAATGATAACAATATTAATATTGTAAAATCATTCTACATGGTTAAAAAAAAACTAAAGAAAACTCAGTTAATGGGAGTCATCTACAAAATCCTAGATTACAACCCAATGGTGACTTAACATATTTATTGAGATTAATTAGATGTTTACAAGTACAACAATTTCCTTTTCTACATAACAAGCTTAATTTTTGCAAGTAAATAAGTATTATATTATTATTTTGTAAAACACATTTTGGACATCTTTTATTGAAACAACCTGAAGTGGACTGTCACACATTTCGATCAAAACTAGAAAAGCTATCTCAGTTATTGTGTCAAAAATATTTTGCCGCATAATATTTATAATGCTTATAACTAAAATCATCCCAACCAAGCTTAACCTCACCGTTCATCTGTGAACCAATAAAAATGTTGATCAAATAAAAAATATTTTGTTATAAAACTTGAAGGATCAAGATAGCCTAACAGACTAGGGATCTATAGGACCATGCTTCAAACTAGCATGAATGTGATCAGTGAGATTGTTTGTTAATTTAGTGCAATGTATTTTAATAATCACAGAATATAATGAAAAATATGTTGATGTCACTTAAAAGGTTTAGTTTGGTTGGTTTGGTATAGTTTATAATGATAAAAATGTTAACTATCTCATTAAAATACTCTAGGTGCCATGTTGTGATATATATATTAACATTATTCTATGAATTAGGTGAGTTTTCTTACCAAAAAAATTAGAATTATTTTACACTATTAATTTTGTTATTATTCGAAATTTGGTTTTGTTGTTGTGTTTAAAAATGGTTAAACATATTATATTTATCACTCTATTATGTAGAAAAGATTAAAGAATATTGCCACTAAGCGCGCACGGTTCTCAAAGTATTTAATATTTTATTTCAATTTTCATTTTGAAATAATGTATTAGTTATAAATTGTTGCATATTGTTAAAAAGATTTAAACATTTTGATGGAGAAAAGTGTAAAACAAAAATTGATGATAGAGCAGGGTACTTAGTTGACAGATGTCATACTGATATAATAGATATTTTATTTATTTAAGAAAAAAATGATTGATATTAAGAAACCTATTTTGTTCATGGCATCCACTGCTCATCCAGTGTGGTATTAGTTATGTAGTGTGTAATCATGCATTCTTGTTCACACTCTTAACATATTCTAGTATTACAAAACTACATAGACTATTCTAAGGTAAGCATTCCAATTAACCCTATATTTATCCTTTATTTTACATTAAAATGGAACAATTTAGTCCAAATATAATATTAATTGGGTACTTTTAATTTTTTTTAAAATAAACTTCTTCAAGGTTTGTTTCTGTAATGGACAAATCAAAATACAATTCACACTTTGCACCTTAAAAAAAACTGTTTGCTAACTTTTTATAAAGACCTAAAATGTATTTTACTACCATCTCAAATGTTAGTATTTTTACATAAATTTTCTTGAATGATTAATAAATAATATCACTAAAAGGATGATTTTATATTTTATTATTGATTATTAAATTTGAAATACACAAGTAGAAAATAAGTAATGTTGTTTCTGCAATACTAATAATGTTGTGTGTAACTAGACATATTAGTTCATGAAAGACTAAGAGCTATGCAATCCCTGGGCAAGTTTCATTACCTTCATATATTGTGATAATTAAGATGTATGTTAATATGTAACAACCTGCATTGGTGGACGCATGGTCTAAGGCTTCACTCTCAGGTAGGACTAGACTACTGATGACAGGGAGATCAAGGTTTGAATCCTGGTCAGGTGTACTGGGGGTGGTTTTTTAAATATTGGTTTCCCACTCCCACTCCACACATATGTGATACACTTCCTTTAAATTCAGCCTCCCTCATTCCTAATTCATTAGTGTAACTAGTACATATGCGTATAACCTTAACAGGTTGTAATATGCGATGGTTAAAATTTTTTTGTAACAATCATATTTCTACAAATCCACTTGCCTAGTAGAAGCCATACATTTGGTCATTGATTAAGTAATACCTCATATATAATATTGAAAATTTTCCCTTAGAAATTCTATGGCAGCTTCTGAAGCAAAACATAGATGAAGATTATTCAAATTTAGACCTAGTCTATAGATAGGTTAAATAATAGTTAAAAAAAACTATATTTTTTTAGGTTAAACCAATTTTTCTATTCATCAGATTGATTAATTTACTAACGATGCTTTTATTTTATAAAAGGTTTGGTTCTTTACTTCCTTTCTTAAGTTAAACATATATTCTCTTAATGGTGGTGTTCGTTGAGCTAAAACATGTCCAGGGCTAACAATAATATTTACCTGCCCTGATTTTCATGGTTTAAGGCAGGGTGGTACAAAGTTTTTCATCCCAAAGGCCAAATATGACTACCAGTTTTCACCGAAGTTCAAAGAGATATTTATCAGTCCCATAAACTTAATATAGGCCCCAGGCCTACAAAAAAACACTTTATAAACAATTTATTTAATATATATAAATTGTATTATTGTTTGGTAGGATATTTCAAATTATTTTGCCAGTAAAGTTTGTTAATTAAGTTTGTTAATTTCCCAAAAATGTATTAAGAAAACCAAACAAAACAACTTATATAAATATTTTTTTTTTAAATCATTAGCTATTTCACATCTGCCACCCAGCGTTTCCATTTAATTTTCCTCCAGGATACTGTGAGGGCCGCAGTTCAAGTGAGTACAGGCTACCATTATCAAAAACTAAGGGTTTGAAACACATCAGTATTTCATATTCTCACTCACAGTCAGCAAGGGTTTACTTTTTTACCAGTCTCTATTAAAAGGTCCAAACAGAGTTTTGTGTGTGTGTGTTTGTGTTGTCGAAATAATTTTTATATGGCCTCATTTTAACTTTTAATTTTTCAAAGATATGAAATTAGCTAATTTGGTTTTTAGCAAATAGTTAACTTTATTAAATTTTGAAAGTTAATTTTCAGTAACTCAACATACCAGCAAAAATAATTATTTAAATAAAATTAAACACAAATATTCAGCACACCAACCAAAATAATTATGCAGGAAAATAAAAGACTGTTAGAAATGTTATGAGGTAAATCATAGACGTGAATGTCCGAATGAACAAAGTAACACTTTACTACATAAGACAATATAAATGAAAATAGCACACGACACTACATGACGATCTTCGAGGTAACATACATCCAGCAAGACAAGAACACCAAAGAGGTAGGAGGGTGTGTGCGCATTCGCACCGTCCATGAATGTGGGTATGCGCATGCGCAGAGGATGACACAAGTTGTGAGCCAAGACTCATAAACAAATGTTCTCAGCATAGCCTGTGGTGTTGTCGTTGCTCAGCGTAAAGGACACCTGACAAAGATTAATACAAATAAAAATCTAGCTCACACTGACATACATAATCAACCAAATATATCTAGCCCTGATACAAACATCTCTAATTTTGAACCATAAATAAATATTTTCTTATTTCATTAAACTTTGTTTATTACCACAATTCCTCTGTACATGACCTAAAAGAACCAGCAATGTTACTTTGGTTTCCCACAACCTTGCCATTATAAAAAGTCATTCCACAGAGCTTGAGAGGTTAGTAAAAAAGAGTAAAACTCAAATGCTATGCAAAAGAGCTGCAAAGTGTAACTTTCATCCAAGCAACACAACACCGATAGCCACCAAAGCCAAAATGTTATCACCTAAAGAACTTAATGAGATAATTCACTACTGAGCAAAGTCGCAAACCGCGATCTGGTCACACGCTGAAACAAAAAAGTACTAATTTTTAAATATTGATGTTTTACAGAATTCCGGTTACTTGATAATGACCGAGTTTTCAATCTGACCCCACACTTGAAAGCTGATGATGTTTCAAAGAACTAAGCCATTGGGATTCTACAAAATATGTATATTACGAATAATATTTAAGAATAAAAACTCCCTTACATTAAATCAGTTTCTAAATTGAAGCGAGAATTAATTTAGACAGATACATTTCCTTTAAATGTGGATGTATTATTTGTAATTGAACCTAGGATCATTAGTTTAATTGGCATTTGTTCTGTTTACTGAATAATATGAACTGTGAACGAGGATATAGATTTGGTTGATCTTTTTTGGTTTCACACAAATCATTTTATATAAGGATTGAATGTTGTACCCAAAGCAATGATAATGTTTTCCTCTGTTTCCACATTTTGTGGGGGCGTTTCTTTAAAAAAAAAACATTTTCTTTGGAGAGCGAAAGTGAGGAATCCATATGCTTTTATGTTGTTATACTTGATATAGAAATAATATCTTGCATGGTGTTGAGCTGTCATGTTGAGTCTTGTTACCATCCACTAGTATGACCTTGTTACCATCCACTAGTATGACATCAGTTTTCACAGCTCAAATGTTTAAACATTAGTTGTTTCCGAAATTGTGTGTGAGATTAGAGCAATCTAATATTGACTCCCAGTCCAAACGTTTCAAAATTAAAGGTCCTGATGCCCAGATCGTGCCACACTAAGCACTGCAGTAATACAGGAATGATTAAAATTTCTTGGTATTATGTATAGACCTACACTTTATTTTGTTTATTAATTACTTGAGATATTTATAAGTTTATTTATTTTACCAGAATAATGTAGCTTTGCTAATTTATCATCATCATCATCATCATAACCATCATCATAACCATCATCAACTGTTTCCAGCCTGTAGCTGAATCAGTTCATTAAAATGCTTCCATCTTCCTCTTTTAGCTTTGCTGTCTATCACACAATAATGGAAAAAGATCTTACATAATACAATATTTGAGTTTAGAAGTTAGTTCTTTTCAATAAGATATGATTTAATTTCTTTTTTTTTAATATAGTGGTCATTGAGCCTCCAATTAGTAACTATAAAATCCTATTGCACATAAAATATACTTGAAGTACCAGAACAATTCATCATCACTCCCCTCCCTGGCAAGCGAGTCCCCCCCCCCCTTCCTGAGAGATATGGCTCCAACAGTCAGTCAACAATTAGCAGTCTTGATGAATGGTTGTATCTTAGACGTTGCTTTAAGTTATTTAGAAGAAGAAGACATATTTACATACCAATAGTATTAATAAATTCGCGGGAAATACCAGAATTAACTGTGACCATACTGTTATCAATTTGTTAAATACAAATATTTCCATTTCTTCTTTTTTTCCCTAATAATTAGATACTTCCAGCCATTACAAAAACGTTTAAATATACCGACGTGTAATTGTATCTACATGATTTTTTAAAGATATTGATTCTTTTGGTTTTTAAATTTGAAATATGTTGGTTTTGATTTAATAAAAAATTAAACAAAACAAATAAAATTAAACAAATAAGATTTAAAAACTATATGAAGATAATGGAATAAGCTTATGAAACGTTTTACCTGTTTTTACGTCAGATTTGTGTATCGATAGCAATACAGCACTATACAATGACAGTAGTATTCTAAGGTTAAATTGGTAGTTAGTCACACTGCTGACTGATCTAAGATGAACGGTGAATTAGGATGTAGTTTTTCAATATATATTAATTTTATACCGATTTTTAAATACAACACTATTCACATGAAATTAACCTTGAAAAATAATAATCAGTAAAATTATTTAGGCCATGATAAAATTAAATGATATGCCCAAAGCCGTTTGAAGTCTGGTTTCAGTCTAGAGGACTTTAGTGTGACTGAACCATTTTCTTCTTTAATTATTTGGTAACCTTGATTTGAAGTTATATATTAAAAATTATAACCCTTTATATATTTGTACATGTTTCAAAAGTAAAAGGTTTAAAAAACATAGCCACCAGTAGATTTTTCAAATATAAATGCTCGTTAAAAAATATAGTTTTTATCACTATATTAACACTCTTTTGGAAGCAATTCTTCAAGACCTTTTTTTTAATGTCCTGAAATAGTATCTATAAGATCAAATATTAGTAATTGTAATGTTATATACATATCATTAAATCCCAACATTCTTTGTAGCAAAATATATTTTAAATTAATGGAACTCACTATGATGGTGGGATAAGGTTTATATTATCGTTCACTTAAACAGAAAATAAATTTTAATCTCATAGCTTTATTTTATTTTTTCCAATGAAAACATTTTAAATTTTTTAATGAATTTTATGTTCTAAATAACTTATTTTATTCTAGTGTTTTTGAAGTTCTATAGAACATGCTTTCTAATAAACATTTTAATAGTTACATTAAAAATTTAAATTTTATAATGGACACACTTTCATTGTCCATACAGATATCTGTTTCTTATTTACATAGATACAAATTGATGATTTAAACCCTTTGCTTTAAAAATGTGAACAATTAAATGTGGATGATTAATTTTGTCTTTAGAGCAAATTGAGCTAGGTTGTCATTAGTGTGGACTTCTGGGGCTAGTAGGAAAGAGAGCACTTCCTAGTACTGGATTCTAGACTTTCTTTTGACTCAAAGATACCAGATCCCGAATCTATTAATTATTGAGGAGAGATTAGGAGAAGCAAATCTTTTACATTGGTGTTAGTGACTAAAATCTTAATGTTGCACATGGCCACAAATGTAATTTTTAACTAAAATCAGTCTTCAAATGCTAGATATGTTTTTGTGGCCGACATTTTAAGTTGATTGATTCACATTTTAATTAGTCACCATTGATGATAAAGTTAAAAGTTTGGATCTTAGTTGGTTACACTAAAAATGTTTTTCACATGTGATCTTAACTTTGGAGTTTTGTCATCCTCTCATAAGTGTGGATGAATTCCTTTTAAGGGAGCATCTGATCCCATTTACATATATTAAGTCAATAATAGGCTTTTGTGTTTAATGTAATAATGAAAATAATAATAATAATAATAATAATAATAATAATAATAATAATTGACACAAACTTTAAGAAATATTATTTTGCGGTATTCTTTGTGTTAAGCCACATTGAAAAATTCCCTTATCATAAATTATTCAATGTAAAAGAAAGAATTTCACAAAGGTGTGTCTATTATCTCATATGGCATTGCTCCTATGATTTGCAGCCTCATACTAAATTAAATATAAGAAAAAACATCTTATTTAATTTTTTTAAATAGTTAGATTTTTAGAATGGTTAGCTTTCTGGTCATCTTTTTAAGCATCAATAAAATAGACAAGAGGAAGTCTTACCCCTCCTGATGCTGCCTGAAACCATTCCACTAATACTCAGCTCTCTAACCAAGGGTTTAATTGGGTTTTAAGGCATTATTATCAACATACCCCAAACTGTTATAAGAAAGAGTAAGAAACTTCTCAGTGAGAAGTTTAACTTTGTATTACTTTATTAGAGATAGAACAACTAAGTGGTATGACACAATCACAAAAACTTTATCATATTATATGTTATATTGTGGAAGAAAATGTTCAATGGGCCCTCTTTATATTTAAACCAAATTGTTCAAATTCTTTTAACAAATTTCAAATTTTCAATAACCAGTTATCTGTAAACAACCCTAAAATATATTTTAATTTGTAAAGTTAAAAATGTGTTCATACTTAACATAAAAAAATATTCTCATATACCAATTTTGAGCTTGATCTTCAAGAACAATTTTGATAAATTTCAAATTTTCTATAATTGGTCGTAAGTAGACTACTATTCTTAGATTAATTATTTTAGAAAAATAAGCATAGATCATTAGTGATCATGTAAAATAGTCCCCTAAAACTAAATTTGAACTAAATCATTACATCTATTTTTTTATCTATTTTTTTTAAAATCTAATGTATTTTACCAAAATTAGTAAACTACTATAAAATTATTTGACTAGAAGAACAAATATTATAATTATTTATTATTTAAGAAACTTTACAGATACATTTTCAGGACAAAATCTCTAGCGCCATTAAAAAAAATATTAACGTATAACCCATCAGGTAGTAAGACTCAGTGCTAAGTATTATTATTATTTAAAATATTCTAACTAAAAAAAGGTACATATTAACTACCCTTAAACGAATTTTCTACCAAAAAACATATACACAGTGTTATTTGTCATACCAAACACTCATCAAAGATACATTTTAATCAAAATCCCAAGAGACATTTTACAAATATTTTGAATTTTCAAAAATGACTCCTTTGTAAACTACACTTTAATGAATTTTACTCATAAACCAGGTATACAATGTTATTTGGGAGGTTATCATTCCCTAGATTTCAATTTTAAGCAAAATCATTAAGAGGCATTGTTAAAAAATGTGTAATTAAAAGAAATCACTCATCTGTAAACACTACCCTTAATATGAGGGTAAGATTAAAAAAAACTTGAGTTATTTTCCAATAACCTCTAGATATCAAGTTTAAACAAACCATCAAATTGTTTCAGATCTGTTGCCAGAAACAGACAGAACAAATTATAAAATATTTTTCTTGGTTTCAGACACATCTAAAATAAAATAGAGATTCATCATAATCAGAAGGCAAAAATCTTCAAAATTACAATACTTTCTCTTGATATAAGAGAGTACAACTATGCATCACTTTTATTTTAAACTTTTTTTTAGGAAACAATTGGCTATGATTATATTATACTATACATATTAGAAACTTGAAAATTTAAAATTCAACAAAAATAAAACAAATAAAAAACAATGTAAGTACTATAAAGGATGACAACTAAGATAGGCAATGTTTCACGAGCAGGTAATAAGCAATTTTTATCTTGAAATACTCTTATTAAAATACTCGAAATCTAAAAATAAATGGTAAGGTGCACTGCACAGACTTTATCTCTATTTTATACTAAAATAGAAAAAGTTAATAAAAAAAAAAAAGATATGTAAAGCAAAATAATATTAAACATTGTTGCAGAAACACCACCAAAGTGCATAAATGAAATATACATACATCGTTTCAGAAACATTGATAAAAGAGGAACATCGCTGTCCCCGAAAGAGTATTACAATCAGTTCCAATTGTCAAAAGAGCTCATATATGCTTATGGCTCATAAAATATTGTTTACATAAAAATATATTCCAAAAATATAAGTTTTAATTGTGAATAATACTAATACTTTACAATGATAAGTAGAGCCCTGATTATTATGTAGTATTAACCTACAAAATATGTACATAAATATGTAACAACATCAGTTAAAATATGTAATATTATGAAAATATTTAATATTGTATAAACTTTCTTTTCTTACGTTTATAGTAATAGAAAATAACTCAATGGCGTTAGCCCACAATCAAACCATACTGAATAAGTGGCCACCACCTGTTGGCGGAGATACTGTCAACTCCTGCTGATAGTGTGTGTCATGTGCTCAACACAATGAATCATCCAGCTGTTAATCTTAGTTTTCTTGATTAGAGCTGCTACTTTTACATTCAAGTATCTTCATATTTGTCCTCACGAGCCTGAGGTAAAGCTGTTCCAGGCCCACTGCTTAACAGAAACTTTGAAGGCATGGGGGATCAAACCGGGGACCTTGGGATTTGTAGCCATGAGTTATGACCACTAGACCACACAGGTTATGTTAATAATCCACACAAACATTAGTGGAACAAAATTTGATTTGATGGCTGAAAGTTTCTGAAGGCCACTCTTTCAAAACACTTAATCTATCGGCTATCTCTTGTACTCTATTAGCTTATAATTTGTGAACTAACTATAAGTATGAGGCTGTGGTCGAAAGAAACGTTGGGGAAGGAGGTAGAGGAAGGAAATGCAAACTGTGTGTGAATGTTTGTCATGTGGAATTATGGAAAGATTCTCTGGCATCCGATGTTATGTTTTCTTTCTACTCTCTATTCATTTCTTCTCCCGACCAATGAACAATGGGAAAATGAGCTAATCAGATCCAAGAACTATTGTTTTTACAACTTTTAGAATAGTGTTTACAAACTTACACGCCACATGAGAGACGTTCCACTGAGACCACTTTATGGCAACACCACATTCTCTCCCCTTCACAGCATGAGAAATGTTTAACAAAAAGTTAAGTTATGGCAACTGTAATCCTCTCTGACAGCCAGCATATTTGACTTTTTCTTTTCTCACTGCCATCCCTTCACTGAATACATTTCTTTATTAAAGTACAGGTTGCATGAAAATTAGTGACTCAACATTTTAAAGTATTTTTCTCAAGAAAGATATAAAAATAATACCTCATTAAATAAACACACAAAATATGAAATTTTATGTTATAACTTCAAAAATATGTAGAATATGGTAAAATATGTAAAAATATTTAAAATGAAAAATGAAAATACAGTCCCAAACAATATAATTCGTCAACATTTTGCTTTTAACATTTCTAACTGGCAGGATAAAAATATGTAAGTGCCTCAATAGAAAATTGAATAAAAATCTGAAGGGCGGATTTTGAGAAAATTAATGTTTTTTCCCTTTTTACCTCAAGTAAGCTACCCTTAATTTTATGGTTAGATATCTAATCTTTTTTAAAAATCCCTTGGGGGAACCCTATGGAAATCCTGGATACCAAGTTTTAGGCCAGTCTAAAATGGTTTAAGCTGTAGGCCAAGAGACAGGCAAATTGCATTGCATAAACCACTATTTTCGGTTTCAGGGGGTCATGAAACGTTGACATTTATCAAAATCTCATAGATTTTTTTTTGACATTAACAATACTTTTCTCTCCAAGGAGTCTAGAGATAGTAAAACTGAGAAACATAAAAAGTTAGCAGAAATTGACCAAAACATATTAAGTTTTGTTCATCTTCCTGTCATAAAGATTGAGATAATGCTCACCTGCAGGTTTTGACTTAGAATCATCATCACATTGTTACAGTCAACTGATGAAAGCAATTTGTATTCAATGTTAGAAATCTTGAGTGAGTCGAGGCACTGTTGGATAGTTGTATTTCTGGTTGGTTTTTAATAGGCACAAAAAAAAGTGTATTTGTTTAGATTATTTTACACAACATTTTGGTATTTAATGCATAATATATACTATTTATAGTTTCTTCTAAAACTAGAAGAAAATTTTATGAAATTAGATTAAAAAACTGAAAGGCAATGGATGCCTATTTGTATTGTATCTATTTATACAAGCAATATTTTGATTCAGTTATTGTTTTAGAATGAATTATTTTGTGAGCTGCCGTTTAAAATATTTTCCCAATATGATGCCCTAATCACATTTGAAATATGTTGTTAGTTAAAACACGGATACAAATAAAATAATTATTTAAGTTATTTTAACCAAAATGGTGCTCATACTTAGTTTTATATAGGACTGGAACCAAAAACTTTTGTTTTTGAAAAGGCCCCATAATTGCTAAAGCTCTGGATTTTTTGAATTTTAAATAATATATAGGTTTAAATCAATAAATATTAAACATGAGATTAGTTAATAGCAGAGTGTCCTCATACAAATTATTAATTGAGGCAACTAAAGTACAATTGTTTATAGAGAACCAATGGAACTTTATTCCTTATTATTTTCTAGCATATTATTTATAATACTGTACTAAGTAGGTGTAATAATAGCACAAAAGGAGGTATTGCTTAATCAGTTTCACATGATGATTTTGGTTTTTACAATTGTAAATGATTTGATTAAAAAAATAATAATTCAACCTAATTCATATTTCATAAGTGTACACATGTCACAAACAATTTTAATAAATCTTAACTATTAGAACATCTAATAAGTATATTTTGAGGTAAAACATAATTGTTAATAATTATATTTTGGAGTAGTAAAATTATACAAAATGAGTGGCAATACAGAAATGTTTTGGTGGCAGTAGGAGTGTCACATTTACGAATTTAAAATAACATATGCTGTGAATAAATAGTGATTTATCCACAAATTATTTAAGAAGAGTAATTAACAAGAAGCTTGTTTTGAAAGTGAGTGCCAAGAAAATACATTAGATTTTAGCCTTATTTAATTATAAACTTTTTGGTATATGTATTTATTGAAAATATTATGATAGCATGTCATATTAAGTTGCTTGAAGACATTTGATTTTTAACAAAAACAGTTTTTATATTGATAGTTAATAACAAAATTTATAAAAAGTGATACACAATCTATTTTTATTTCTTGTTTTGATTTTCTATTTAAGTAAAAATTATATCAATGTGAATTTATTTCTACTTGCAGATGTCTTTAGAATTTTTAAACTTACTAATATATTTGGGCCAAGTTTATAAAAAAAGGGTTTTTATTCATATCTGCTCAATGAACACAAGTGTAAGGAGCAAATATATATCACAGTCTAAAATAAAATCATAACTCGAGTATTTATGCCAATTAAAGTATTTATTATATTCATTTTTTGATACATTATTAACATATCAAAACTACTGAAAGACAACTAAATTGCTTTTCTACTAATAGCTATTTGACAGAAAAACACTGGCAACATCTATTGGGAAACCAATAAGTTAAAATCATTAATATAATTTAAAGCCTATTAAAACATAAAACTTTTGCTATACATTGGTATTAAAATGAGTTTAAAGTGATGCTAAAATGAAAATACACATTTTATTTGATCCAATATATGTTTCTTCTGAAACTATCAAACAATCTAAACTTTTGATAATATTAATTTTAATTTACTACAATAATTAATTGTATGTTAAATGTTACCACTTCTTTATTATTTGTTTGGCGATAGTAAGAGATGTTCCTAATGTATATGACCAGTTGTTAATTTTAAATACTTTATTACTATGTAATTTAAGATAACATTTACTTTGTATTATATTATTATAATACCACTAATATCTTTGATCACATACTTGGGCTTTTTTTTTTGTGTGTGATACAAACAATTGTCAAACATAAAGATGAATATCAAACTATATAATATGTGAACACATTTTAATAAATATTTAAATTTAAACATAAGCTAAGTACATGTTAAATATCATTTATAAATAAAATATTTTTTTAAAAGAAATTATGCAAACCTTAATTGAAGAAACAAATGAATACTTTTTTTTAGTTTTTCTTAGTAAAATAAATACCTACGTCATTAAAAGACTTGAAATCTGATTATTCATTTAGAAGTTATTTTTATGTCAATATTGTTTATAGAAATACTATTTGATTAAGTGATGGATTAATAAAACAAAGTTTTTATGCTTTTTTTTTATAATGTACAAATCGATTAAGAAATTATCACTTAGCCATTCTTTGTTTATAAATATGGGAACCCCATAGTATAGTTATGTCTTAAGTTTTGCATCTTTACACTTTTGAACAGTAGCGGCTCGTAGCTAAAATTAGTGGGGGTGCTGCTAACACGGAAAGCAAAACAGTGCATTTTTTACTTCACAGCCGCAAAGCCAACTTTTCCGTTGGTACCATTCAGAATTAAAGCTACGAATATATTTCTTGTTGTTGCTTTTGCCTGGCTGAGATATTAGAATATCAGGTGTTGAATGACCTCTTTTCTTAACTGTAACTTTCTCATGGAGAGATAGCTGTGAAAACTTAAGCTGTTGAAGTTCACTTACAGTCACATAAATTATTTCTTTGGGATGCAAGGTCATGGTTAAAGTTTTCTGTTAAATAAAAGAACCGAAAAAAAATGAATCAAATAGAATAGCTAGAAGCAGAATAATAATATAATTCTACACTATTATACACTTTATCACATTCAAGAATATGGTACACGGTTTTTAAGCACAACACACGCTTCCATTCACCATCACTGTGAGAGCAACAGTGCTCTCTCTACCTGGCAGTCCCGCCTTCCTCCCCTAACCCCCTCCTATGTGCGCATGCGCACAACAGTCAAACACCACGTTGCTGGCACTGTGAAGCGCACAGTTCCATACAAAGTTTTTTGTATCTTTTTTATAAACTGGGGGATGGCTACTGAAGTACTGACATTAATCTTAAGGGATATATATTGTACTACAAAAATAAAGAAAGAATTAAAGAAAAAAGAACTCATTATATTAAATGTTATCTATAATATCAAGTGGAAATAGGGGGTGCTGCAGTTCCACAGTGCCTATACACGAGTTGCCTCTGCTTTTGAAACACAACACTATTTGTGCCTATGTCTAGAATTGATTTAATGTATTGATACATATGTGGATGCTTTCTTTTGATTTATTCATATTTCATCTAGACTAAAAAAGACTCTAGCTAGGGTGAAATTTATAGAGGGGTATGGGGAGCACAGCCCTCCATTTGCTGGAGGGTAAAAATATTTATGATTATTGAATGCCTCTATAATATATTTGGAGTTGTTATTTTGGTAACTAAGGACAGGGATCTACAAGATTTAAGTGTTAGAAATTATATTAATAAAAAATGTATATGTATAGTAAGTATTTACAGTAAAAAATCAATAAAGGTGCCTTATATATACAGTACACTTTGGTATATAAATAAAAGTTTAAGATCACGTATTAAAATGTTTACAAATGTTTGATTTAAAAAAAAAAACTTTCGACAAATTGGATTTTTATAAATGAGCTAATTAGAGGTTCTAACTCTATATAGCTAAATTTCACAGAAATTTGGTAGCTTTTGTGAATTTGTTTCTTGGTCATGTTACTTAGTTTTAACATGGAGCGAAATCAGGTGTGATACACGAATTTCTGAATTCTCTATTGGTGCAGTAACATGTGTTAATAACCCTAAGTTTGTATAAAAAGCCTGAAAACTTTACAAGATCTAAACATTAAATCTAAATCACTAATAGCTATAAATCTTTTTTGTACCTTAATTATGGTTTTCTATTTTGTAAATAAGGCAGCATTAATAAACATTTTATTATGTCTTGGGGTGAGGTGGGGTGGACAACCCCATTCCTGCCTCCTGGCTACAGCCCTATGTGTTATATGAACGTGTGAAAATCTTTTCAATTTAAATTTTACAATATAGAAATAGAGTCTGTTGCAAAATACAATTGTTTTAAAGAAAACCATCAGAATCTTACTTTATAATATGGAACAATAGCGGTCAATCAAAGTACATCTGCCAGCTTGGGAGTTGAGGCTCTACAGGACTGTAATAGTAAGTGGTTTCTTCCTATTTCATATTAAACATCACCAATTCACAAACTCTATTGTGGTTATGGTTTGACAACAAACCACTCACAAACTTCCACTGCTATGTTTATTAACATTAGAAAAATAGTAGATATACATGTTTAACAGTCTATAGTGAACTCAGATTTATTTTATAAATGTATCAACATTATATTAACTAATATAAACCAATTGGATTTTAATAGGTAGGCCTGTTGGTTTGTATATATCTTTAATATCGATTTTTGGGGATGGGTAAATAAACTAAATGTGAAAAAGAAAAATGTAAATATTTATGCATTCATAAATGTTTAAGAATCATTCATAGTCGTTTCGTTTACTAAAAAAATTAGTATCACAAATTTTGTTTAGCAATAACATAGTTAAAAGGTTTAGGACTACATTTTTTATTCATTAAAATATTTAAATAGATATATTTAAATATAAAAAAATAAGTAAAATTTATCAATTTGCTCTTTCAATGATATGAATGAATTAAAAGTAATTATTTTCATGAATTATTATATATGTTTGAAAAAATTAAGTGTTATGCTTAATATACTTTGAATAGGTGTGCATAAAAAAATACCATTAAAAAAATATAATTTTATTCACATAACAAAATGTGTAACAAGATTATTAAAAAAAAATTGCAAGGATATGTTTGTTCCAGTATAAAATCAATCTTTATGAAATGTAATCAATTACTGGCTTT
This sequence comes from Timema shepardi, assembly GCA_902151425.1. NCBI lineage: Eukaryota > Metazoa > Arthropoda > Insecta > Phasmatodea > Timematidae > Timema > Timema shepardi. Next base: position 64,265 of record CABFVX010000222.1, on the reverse strand, counting down.
TTATTTTTGAATAAAGTTAAATATGTACCCTCTGTTTAACCTGTTCCACTATGATGCATCTTATCCCTGCTTTAAATTCCATTTGAAACCATTTGAAGTTCAAACAGCGATTTTTCTGGTTAAAACTGATTGATTCCGGTTAATTTCATATTAGATGCAACATTGTACAACTAGTTTCAACCAGCAACATAAGCAAACAATTTGTTTAAGATTCAACTGTGTACAACCAGATGTAATTAGTTTCATTTAGCAATCAACTAGACTCACTGGTCGAATCCTTTTGAATTTAATTATGTCCAGCTGTGATTGATATGCCAGTTTCAACCGGCAAAAAATACACTTTTTTTTGTGTTTAATCAGCTTTAACCTGCACAAATGAACAAATTTCAACTATGTTTAATTTATTGCTCTAACTAGTTTTAATCTTGTTTAACCAGCTTCATTCTGCACAATTTGAATTAGTTTCAACTGTGTTTAAGATTTTTTTAAGCTAGTTTCACCTGTTCTTGGTCAGCTTTAACTTGCAGAAATAAAACTAATTTCAACAGTGTGTAGCCTGCTTTAGCTAGTTTCATCTGTGTTTTGTCAGCTTCAACATGGAAAAATTAAATTAGTTTCAATTGTGTCTAGCATGCTTTAACTGGTTTCGACTGTGTTTAGTAAGCTGCACAAATGAACTAATCTTAAACCATATTTAACCTGCTTTAGCTAGTTTCAACTGTGTTTAATTAGCTTCAACATGGAGAGATTAAACTAGTTTCAAATGTGTCTAACCTGCTTTAACTAGTTTCAACCATGTTTAACAAGTGTCAACCTACAAATTGTTAGTTTCAACCGTGTTTAAGCTGCTTAAAGGTGGGTATGCATGGAAACTGAGGAACGGTCAGTGTTTTTGCAGTTTTTACAGCAAACCTTTTTTTTTGTCAAAATAAATAAAAAAAAGTTTCCTTCCATACAATCATCGTTTAATTTTATTCGCATGATGACCTCAACAGTTGTTGAATATCTGTCAAGGATGTCCTGAAATTTCATTAAAATTTTTCTATTTATTTGAAAAGGTTGTTGGATGCCAATATTCTCATGAGAGATATTCAACAACTGCTGATATCACTACGCAAAGAAAATTAAACTCCCTGTTTATAAATGAGCACTTTTTAATTTATTTTGACAAAAAAAAAGTGTTGTTGTGAAAACTGCAAAAACACTCACCTTTTCTCGCATTCCTTGCATCCCCAACTTAACTAGTTTCAATCATGATGTTTTGTTTGTTTCGGAGGACCAATAATTATTAAACACATAATTCCATCTTGCTGGTTTATTTAACTATATTTTCTATGTCACACACAAAAAAACAAGTCTATAATGATAATAATAATAATAATAACATTAATCTCCTTGATAACAGAACAAAATAAAAGAATTAGTCTCGCCAGCTTAATATAATAAAAACACTCATATATTGTCTTTTGTATAGACTTTGACATCCAGCGTGTAGCAGTTGAACCAAAACTCACTCTGCCAAGTGATGATAATGAGAACTATCACGTTCTCATGACAGACAGCTGATCCAAACATACGGCCCGCCTTAATAATTAGGGTAATTAAACAAAACAAAAAATAAACACAATGTAGTCTTCTGTAAACATTTGAATTAATTGTCTGAAATTGGAAGCACACATAACTTTCTCACTGGTCGAGTCAACTCTCCCTTGCTTGTTCTGAGAGTTACCACTCGAACAAGCCCATCAGGTCCTGGATGAACTCTATCCCCAATGGCTGACTTCCACATGAGAGGAGTAGACGATCATCCTTGATCAGCACCAGTGTTCCCGGTTGGAGATTGGGAGCCTCTGTTACCCACTTGGTGCGTTGCTGAAGATGGGCGAGATACTCTGTTGAACACCGCTTCCAGAGATGTTTGTACATTTGCTGGATAATCTGCCATCTCGATAACCTAGTGATCTTAAGGCTAGTTAGTTCTGGATCAGGTATGGTTGTGAGACTTTCTCCAATCAGGAAATGTGCAGGAGTAGAAACCCATGGATCACTTGAATCATTGGATATTGAAAGGATAGGTCACGAATTTAGACATGCTTCAATTTGATACAAGAGTATAGACATTTCTTCAAAATTCAAGGATGAGGTGCCTACCGAACGCCTTAAGTGATATTTCATGGATTTGATGCCTGTATTACATAATCCACCAAAATGTGTTGAGCTGGGGGGTATACAATTCCAAATGATTCCAATTGTGCTTGCAAAGTGATGGATGACATCAACATGCTGCTGTGGTTGGAACATAGTATACAGTTCTTTCAGTTCATTATTCGCTCCTGTAAAATTGGTGTCATTGTCGCTGGATAGATTTGCGCATATTCCTCTTCTTGCTATAAAGCTGCGTAATGCAGCCAAGAAAGCCTCAATTGATAGGTCACTCACAAGCTCTAAGTGTATAGCCTTTGTTGCAAGACAAATGAATAATGCGATGTAGCACTTTACTCTGACTCTGCTTCAAAGTGATCCCCGACGAATATGAAAGGGTTCTCCGTAATCGACCCCACTGTTAAAAAATTGATGGATGAAGGTCCTTGAGTTTACTTTTAGAGTTTACCTTATGTGAGGTTTGTAGATCATGCAATTCTTGAGCAAATTTTTGATGTTGAGCAAGTCAGATACTGATGCATAGGGCTTGGAAGAGCTATTTGCTTGACATTGGTCCTGTCCTTCTCGCTTCCTCCATACATTTTGTATTGGAGATGAATCTCAAACAGTAGGCAATTACATATTGCAAGTGCGAAAGAGACGAAAATTGATCAATAATTGAGTCAACCATTGGTTTTATTAATGGTAGACTAACGACGTTCTGCTTCTGCTCTAACAGTTCGCCAAATGGTTCAAGTGAAATCTCTTGTAGGGGCCATGAATTTGGTGATGTGGATAACCATGTTGGGCCATTCCACCAAATGTCCATTTGCTTCAAAACAATTTAATTCACTCCCCTGGATAGGAGATCAGCTGGGTTTTCCTTTCTAATAACATGATTCCAATCTGGAATACTAGAAGATTCTTGAATTTTTTCCACTCTATTGGCAACAAAGATTTTCCATCTATTTTATGGTGAAGTGATCCATGCTAGCACTATTCTTGAATCGGTCCACATGAAAGTGCTGTGGCTGTTAAGGTTCAGAATGGATTTTGTTTTCTCCATTAGATGTACTAATAGCACTGCTGCACACAACTCTAGATGAGGGACAGATAGCACCTTCAAAGGTGCCACCTTAGATCGTGAGCAGATGAGAATGACTGAAATTTCTCACGAAAGATACATACACCGCAAATATACACAAACCCCATATGTCATATCTGCAAATTCATGTAGATCAAGTGTTACTATTGTTCCGTGTCTAATCACTGATCTTTCTATGGCAATTGGTGACCTGGTGGTCTAGGGGTAAGGTGTCAAACTTCTGTACTGGGGTACGGGGTTCAATCCTCGGTTCCGGCACATATTTATCTGATTATCAAACCCTTCCTTCACCTCTGACAAGATGTGTATTAATCACAACTTGTGAATGTGAGGAATGCCAGGCCTCCACCGTGGTTTGGATTCCACGTTAAACTGTAGGTCCTCCATTTCATCTCACAATCACCCTACCATTACACATTAGCGTAAGTGCGTATAACCTGAACGGGTAGTAAGATGCGGTGCTAATAATAATAATAATAATAATAATAATAATAATAATAATAATTCTATGGCAATTGCATTCAAATCTGAAAGTTGATAGTAAACAAGCTGGCATTCATGAAGAAGCGATGGTGGAAGAACATCATCCCATTGAGTTTGATTTGCCAATGTTTCTGTAAAATGATTTCACATGTTACCATGATTAGACCGACTAAACCTAGTGGGTCAAATATGCTGGCAGTGATTCCTAACACCTTTCGTTTAGTAATTTGTGGTTGGTGATAGATTTGGAAAGAAAATAGGAATTGGTCTCTAGCTGGTTGCCATAATACACCCAAAGCACAAATTATACCATCATTGTCCATTGTAATTGGTAGTCTTGAACCATTTTCACGCGGTTCTGCTGGAACAGCCGCCACGACATCTGGGAGGTTTGACACCCACTTGCGTAAATGAAAACCTCCCTTCTTCGTCAACTTAATTAATTCTGTTTGTACTCCTAGTGCCTCTTCAAGTTTCTGTGCACCACTCATTAGATCATCAACATACATGTCTTCTTGAAAGACCTTCTCAGCAACCAGGTGTTCAACTATTCCATCTAGAGCTAACTGTTCAAGACATCTTGTGGCCAAAAATGGAGTTGATGCTGTTCCATAAGTTAGTGTAGTAAGACGATTACTTCGAAGTTCATCTTCTGGTGAGTCTCTCCAGAGTATTCTTTGTAGATTTGTGTCTCTTGGGTCAACCTGGATTTGATGATACATTTCTCAACATCAGCTGTAAATACAACTTGGTGAGTATGAAATCTTGTAATGATAGAAAAAAGATCCTGTTGTATTGTAGGCCCTACCATTAAAATGTCATTTAATGAATTGCCATAGCTAGATTTGCATTATAAATCAAATACTACATGCGTCTTTGTTGAGCTGGTCTTCTTACTCACTGCATTATGTGGCATATAATAAGTTGGTTAATTATCCTTGTACATTGATGTTTCAGATACTACTGTCATATGTTCTAGCTACTGGTACCCCTTCATAAAGGTTATGTACTCTTGTTGAAATGTGGGTTTATTACCTAGCCTTCATTCTAGATTGCCAAACCGTTTTTTGGCACATTATAATGACGTGCCAAACTTGTCAACTGATTGACGAAGGGGTAATCACACAATGAAACGTCCTGTGTGGTCTCACCTTGTGTTTACTTGGAAGTGTTTTTCACATTCCTTCTCTTCTGTTGATAGTACTGACCCATTAAACTCCTCAATTATCCAGAATTTTTGTAGCCTAGTTTCCAAACCGCTGTCATGGCACACAAACATAAACACGCGATTTGTTGGTGGTTAGTTTCCACTGTGACCTTGGATATTGCCGGAGAGTATCCATCCTAAGACAGTCCCTTCTTGGATGGTTAGAAGGCCTGGTGTAGTGATTCTTTCTTCACATAACAAGTCAAAAAACAATCCTACCCCAATCAGGAGATCAATTGGTCCTGGAACATTGAAGCCTTGGTCTGCCAATTCTACATGGGTTGATAATTTGGGAGACAACCAGTGATTTTTGGAAGAATTGAACATGTGATTTTAAGTGTTGAAATCGTTAACTTTGGAACTTAACATAATGTCAACGCTGTGTGAAGCTTCTGAAACTGCATTGCTAATACTACTAATGGGAATATGATTGCGAAACCACTTTAGTCTCAACCACTGAACACATGACTCTGAGACATTGTGTGATTGAGAAGCTGAGTCTAGAAAAGCTCTGCAAGGCTGCCATTGACCATTAACGTCGCGTACCCGAACAATGGCAGTAGACAAGAGTACCTGACCAGATGTGCATTCCTTATTAGCACATTACCTTTGACTACCTCCCCATTGTTACTACCAGGTCTTTCTGTGGTGTTGTCTAAGCTTGTGTCACCTGACATTCTGTTTGGAATAGAATCATCATGATTGTTCGACTCATCTATTGGGCCATTGTGGAGGAGTGTTTGCTGTTTTTGACTGCAGTGTTTGCACAAGCCACTGTCATACTGATAATACATATGACCTGGCCATAAGCTTTTATAACAAAGACTGTGTTTGCGAGCCAACATTTGCCGTTTGTTTACATTAGCACTCTTAAATAATTTGCATTGATACAAAGCATGAACCTGGTCCCAATGTTCACATGCCGTTGCAGTTTTTGAGTATGCCTTTGATGAATTATCTGACCCTAGCTTAGTTGGAATCTGTTTATGTGTAGGAGTAATTCTACTCTCATTTGGCCTCATCGCTTCTAACGCTTGACACCATTTGTCTAAATATGTGAACAATTCATCAGATGTAGGAAATTGCTTTGGGGGTAGGTGAAGCTCCCATTCTCTTCTAGACATATGGTTCAGCCTGTCAGTAACTAACTGCACAGTCATGGCTTCCATGAATTTCCTATCAACGTATTCCTGGGCCTCCAGGGCATTTAGATGACCCCTAAACATATCAACAAGGCTTCTCGACTCCCTTGCTGATTCCTTGCTAACTGTACTTGCCTCCAATAGGCCCTTTATTTGTTTGCTCACTATCATTCTTTTGTTAGAGTAACGAGAGATTAGTGATTCCCACATAGCACTGTAATTTTCTGCAGAAATCGGGAAATTTTGAACTAATTGTAATGCTTCTCCCTTAAGAGACGAATTCAAATAATGACATTTCTGTATCTCTGCAAGTTCACTGTTGCTATGTATCAATGCAAAAAATGTACCATGTTACTTCACCCAAGATGTGTAGTCATCATCAAAACTAGGTAGATTGATAGGCGATAACTTTATAGGTGACTTTGCGTTAGAATTTTCCGAAGACATAGTAGCTGAGGATTGCACTGCCCGTGCATATTCATGCGGCTGTAACCACGTTTTAAATAGTGCTATTACATTCCAGTATGTAGTTTCGAAGCCTTCACGATATTATATCTGAGCATCTATTTCATCGTCATTTAATTCTAATTCTGATTGAATGGATTAAAATTGATTGAAAATTTCTTCTGCTACCCGACATTTGCCACTTAGCTGATCTAAGTTATGTGAATTACTAAACTGATTCACACATGTTTGTATGCGTGTAAGTATACCTTTCAAAACACCTCGTTTCTTGACCAGTAATTTTACTTCAGTTGATTCCATGATTAAAGGACAGGGACAATGCAAGGTGAGAAAATAGAGGAATAGCCAAAAACTAGCAATGCCTGTGGTTGTAGCTTTTCGACATCTAAGTCATCACACTGATTAAAGGACGAATGTTTTGCCTAGGTAGTTTCACACAACCTATTCACGTAACAAAGTGCATAATCTAGCACACACTTGCGTTACTACTTGTTTCTTCCAAAGCTGCGTGACTCGAATAAATACGTTTCATGTTCTATCCGGCCCGGAGGACCAAAATATTTAGTTTATTTCGGAGATCAATAATTATTAAACACACAATTCCATCTTCCTGGTTTATTTAACTATATTTTCTAAGCTACACACAAATAAACAAGTCTACAATAATAATAACATTAATCTCCTTGGTAGCAGAACCAAATAAACAAAAATATCAGTCTAACCAGCTTAACATAATGAAAACACTCAGATATTGTCTTTTGTATAGACTACAACATCCAGCGTGTAGCAGTTGAACCAAAGCTCACTCCGCCAAGTGATGATAATGAGAACTATCACATTCTCATTACAGACAACTGATCCGAACATGTGATTAGTGATCTTTAACATGCAAACAATGAACTAGTTCCAACCGTGTTTAACCTGATTTAACTAGTTTCAACCATGATTAATCAGCTTCACCCTGCAAAAATTCAACTAGTTTCAACCGTGTGTAACCAGCTTTAACTAACTTAAACAGTGTTTAATCAACTTGAATTTGCGAAGAACTAACTAGTTTCAATTTCAATGTGTGTTATTTACTTTAATTAGCTTCAACCATGCTTAATCAGCAAGTTGACTATACTATCACTATAAAGTTCCAACCAAAGTTAAATTTATTAAACTGAATTATAACTATCTCACACATTAGCTCAGACAGTATTATGTCTGTATAATTATATTGGGGTCCTGGGTTCAATTCTCATCATGGCCAAAAAAATCATCATTGGTGAAGTTTGGGTTAACCTTTCACAGTGATAAATTACCGGCCGGGGACTGGATGTTGTTCCTGCCCTAGTCTTAAGTTATATTATAAGTTATATGATGTTATGACAGGCCTAGCAAGCTAGTAGTGGAATTTATAGGCTTGAATAAAAATCTGACCCAGGCCACAGGCTGGAAACAGTAATGGATGTAAATAAAGTAAATGGAATTTTAACTGTGAAAAATGGAAAAAGTTGAAGCAGTTTAAAATCTCTGTTTGGTCTCACTAACAATCAGTTTGAATCATCATTGGAATCAACTAGTATGAACCAGTTTTAAGCAAATATAACCATCTGTAGTCAACCTTAACCAGCATTTAAACTACCTGGATGAAACTGATTCATTCTGTATAAAAACAAATATTCAACTAGGGTAAACCGAGAATCCAACCCTATTATCATGAACAAATCAATATGAAAAAATCTCAAACAAACCCATAACATGTAAGGTAATATTAGAACTAATCGATTCCATTTAAAAGACAATCCTTTTATGGGTTATATTATTTATTTGACATTTGAGCTTCAAAGAAGGCAAACAAAAATTGTTTCACTGAAAGATATTATCTCATGGTAAATATGTCTGATTCTGGCAAGTAAATAAGGCAGTGTAGATTTTTAAACAATATTTTGAGAAAAATGAAAGTAGCATTGAATTTTTTTCAAATCCAATTATAAATATAATTTTATTCTTAATACTAAATATGATTTGACATATTCAAACAATCTCTTGGATAATTGCAATATTTTATAAAAGTAATCACAAAAATCTACTTTTTCAACAAATGTTTTATTGACGAAAGAATATCTTACATATGTTTAAACTTCACAAGTTTCATTTAACAAATGCGTTAAGTTACTTGTTTATTATGATATTTATAGTATAATTTATGTGAATACATATTTATAGTTTAATTTAAATAAATTAAAATTCTTTATTTGAATTCATATTTAAAAGGTTAAGGACTTTTAGAATGTTCCCAAGCTAAATCTTAGATGCTTATTATAATGTGTACAAATGATACATGTTTTTTACTATAATTGAAATAATATTGTTCTGTTTCACTTCCAAATAAATGTGATGAGGAGCTTCTTCTATTCCAAACTGTTTTCACAAAAATCACTTATTTTAGTTTCAACATTTTTTACTATAATTGAAATAATATTGTTCTGTTTCACTTTCAGATAAATGTGATGAGGAACTTCTTCTATTCCAAACTGTTTTCACAAAAATCACTTATTTTAGTTTCAACATTTTTATTTCTTCAATCATAGTGAATTTGTCCTTCTCTCTTTCATAGTTAACTAGCAACAAAGTGTTTCTAAAATAAAAGTAATTCGTTAATGCTTAATAAATAGGCTTGATTTCTACGCTGGTGAAGGTAAGTGAGATGGCTTTAATGAGCTAAAGTAAATATCACTATGGGGTAGTCTAACATTGTGAAAAAAAGGTGTATGAAAATATAGGTGGGACAAAGTGAGGGGGAATATTGCAGGGGTTCTAAAACTAGATGATTAATACAGGACTGCTTTGTTTATTCACTTTAATACAGTTTTTTTTACATCTTACTACCCGTTTGGGCTTCACACATATACATTGGAATATTAATTAGGTAATCAATATACGAAGCGTGTTTTTTAAGTAAGTACCGTTTTGAAATTTGGCCGCTGCAGCGCTGCGACTGCCATTCCACGCATGCGCGTAGAGTACCTCCATCTGTTGGCTAGCCACAGACGCCATTACTGAAGTATTCGACCGTGTTTACCTCTGTTTGTGAGTATTTAAAATGACTCAGTCACTAGAAAATCCCGCCGACTGTGAAATACGCTCTGTTATTCGTTTTCTTCATGCAAAAGATGTGAAAGCGGCTGAAATTCATCGGCAGATCAGTGAAGTGTATGGAGAAAACATTATGAGCGAAGGAATGGTAAGAAAATGGGTTAGAGCATTTAAAGATGGCCGCACGAATGTGCATGATGAGGAAAGAAGTGGGCGACCTTCTGTCATTACTGAAGACTTGGTGCAGAAAGTTGATGGAAAAGTTCGAGAGAGCAGACGCTTTACGATTTCATCTTTATCTAATGAGTTTCCTCAAGTTTCAAGAAGTGTTCTTTATGGAATTGTGACAGAACACTTAAATTATCGTAAGTTGTGCTCACGCTGGGTACCGAAAATGTTGACTGAGGTGCACAAAACCAAACGTTTAGCCAGTGCGTTGACTTTCCTTGAGCAATACAGTGATTTTGGTGATGATTTTTTAAGTCAAATTGTCACAGGTGACGAAACATGGGTGGCTCATGTTACGCCGGAATCGAAACAACAATCCATGGAATGGCGGCATTCAACATCACCCAAGAAAGTGAAGTTCAAGCAAACAATTTCAGCCCGAAAAATCATGTGTACTGTGTTTTGGGATAGGAAGGGGGTGTTGCTCGTGGATTTTTTGCCTCGTGGTGACACAATAAATTCTGAGACTTATTGTGAGACCTTAACTAAACTGCGCCGTGCAATCCAAAACAAAAGGCGAGGCATGCTGAGTAAGGGTATTGTTTTGCTTCATGACAATGCCCGTCCACATGTGGCTAATCGTACCCAAGATCTCATTGCATCATTTGGCTGGAAACAACTTGATCACCCTCCGTACAGTCCCGATCTAGCACCTAGTGACTACCACTTGTTCCTGCATTTAAAAAAGCATCTTGGTGGTCAGCGCCACGACGATGATGATGACCTCAAAACGGCCGTGTTGCTGTGGTTATCAAATCAGGCGGCAGATTTCTATGAGGATGGAATTCAAAAGCTGGTTGTACGATACGACAAATGCCTTAATATTGGTGGAAATTATGTTGAAAAGTAGATTAAAGTATAGGCTTTCACGTAAAAATAAAATTGATTAAAAAGTACACTTGGTGTGTTTTTAATTTCAAAACGGTACTTACTTAAAAAACACGCCTCGTATAATGGTGTTATTAATATGTAATGTAGAATCAATATGAAATGTGACCGGATTTGAATGAAATAATAGTGGAAAGGTATTAAGAAAAAAAAAATCCTTAGTACACCTACCCGAGATATGAACCTGACACTTCCAGTCACTGGTTAACCGTACTGAATGAGTTTAACATTTAGACTGTGTTGGGTAAAATATAATAGCACACTAACTAGTTTGAATATTTTATGCAGAAATTTACAATATTTTTTGATCCCAAAATCTTATCACATTTGAAGTGTTTGTTTTTATTGATTGACCAAAACATCACTAGCTAATGTAGAATGCAAGAAAAATATAATTAAATAATTGAATTATGTTAGAATAAAATAAATCCCTCGTTATAAATGAGCTCCAAACTTGATTGAGACACACATATGTAGTGTAAGCACCAGAAGCGGATTTACACTATAGGCCCACTAGTCATGGGCCTAGGGGCAGCGGCTTTAGGGGGCAGCACATTTTGGATAGCATTATTTTTGTTTTTAATAATTAGTTAATTACGTTTATGATGTGTACATTCCTTATTTTCTTTCATAGAAATCTTTTCTCGAATACTAACTTCCGATTCCCCACCCGCCCACATCTTTCCTCCAAAACACTTGGAAAAAAAGGGATGGGGGTGCATATTATAACTGTGCTTAGGGGCGCAAAAATTTTAAATCCACCACTGGTAAGCACCTACTTCACTTCATTTGTGGTGACTGTTGGCCAAGTATGTGTAATTATGTCCCCAACATTGCACTGTGCATTACCACAGAAACCCACAACTTGAATGAAACTGGCTAAAAATTTGTATTAGAAATAAAACAAAATGTTAATAAGAAACTAAATGGAATTCTGAATCAAGTATGGTATGGCTTGATAAAAATAACAAAACTTACATGGAATTTTAAAATGGTAATAAATTATACATGCAACAGAGAAAGTTATGTATTTGGCAGAATATATGCAAAGTCACACATTTCATGTCCCAAAGTGAATATTGTGTTGTATGCACCTAAAACAGCCCTTTCATCTATAACTTATAGTTAAGGTCTTGATTAAAGCTAACATTTATGAACTAATATAATTTTTAATATTTGGTTATCAGAAAATGGTGTGTTTTATGTCAAAATGTCGGTCTCGTGGGATGTCCCAACTTTTAGTTTCAATATTCAAATTCATGCAATTATTTATCCATTCATGTCACCCATTTCCACCTCTAAGTGTGATTTCCCAACCTTTACTGCTTTACAATGCACATTATAAACAGTATTATGTGTATTTAACATTGTTTTACCATTAAGTTAAATCTTGTCCCCCAATTTTTGTGTCAGTCCCGTGGCTGCATTTTGAGTTCTAGTTATTCAAAGTAGATGGCAGTTACATGCCATCTGATTGTGTCCAGGCATGCAACACAAAATGTTGTTGGACGCCATATTGTGCTTTTCCAATTCAGTGAGTTGATGTGCATTCACAATGTGTTAATTAACTTTGGGTATTATAATTATCATTATTAATTAATTAATAAGTTACCATCATAAAGAAGGTTTTTGATATAGAACAGTGCCTATTTGAGTTAGAATCATTTATATTAATTGTGCGTATTAGCAAGAGATGACGAAGATAGAATTTAAAGGAAATGAACCCAAATTTGCGGGAGCGATTGTGATAAGCAATGTAGGGGAAAATTCCATGGTTATATTTGGCCGAGATTCGAAACCAAACTTCTCGAATACTGACAATATTAATAATATAATAATATTAATATTAGATTGTGTGGCCACAGATGTGAGAGAACCAGTTGAAAATAATAAATATTGTACCCAGGCAGGGCCGTAACTGAAACACAACCTCTAAAATTAGACACGGCTGAAGTGCGTGGCCATGGTCCCCCTGGTGGAATGCATCACTCCTCTCTGTTTTCCAACCAGGCTTGAGACTGGCTGATGTACACATTACATGCATTCTATGTGGACCTTAAAGTTATGTATTCGAAATGGTATTAGCAGGTGTGTGTAAAAGCTATAGATTTTACTGAGATTAGTTGTTATCTGTAAGTTTTGAATCCTCCTAAAGAGACACATTGACAAAATTCTGAATGCATAAAATCAATTTTTGTTTAGAAAACATCTACAATAGTGTAATATAAAATATAGAAAAGGAATCCAATTCTATTGGATAGTCAGGTTAGGCCTTGTGAGACAACAGGCACATAGTCATCTCATGTTTCTAAGTAGAGACACACATTTTAAATAATGTATTAATTACATATAAATAGAGTAGTTTCACAATAAAGTTGAATGGTCTACCTCAAATAATCGAAAACACTAGCATACAAAAATTAAAATAGTTATGTATTTTTAAGTATTCATTCCTATTCTTTATTTCCTTGAATTTCAGTTTCAACAGAATCTTTATAAAACATTATCTCTCAAGAAATTATTACTAAGATTGGTGCTATGTGAAAGAATGTGTGTCTGGCACATTCTTATCTCAAATAATACAGACTCGAACTATTTAAACTAACGTATTTGTTTACTAAACTCACACTAAATGTTAAATAGGAGTTATATGCACACACTAAGTCATTATCAAAAAATCCCCAAAGAACAAATTTAATTTGTTTAATAATGCAAATCATGTTAAAGACTGTTTGGGCAATATGTAACTTAAATACAGAAATAGGAAATGTACTTGCACCCACCTATATTTACTTGAAAAATCCGTTAAAAAGAAGAGTTTTTTATACAATGTCTATTTGGGCTGGATCCATTGGCTTGTAGACGCTTAATATGTATTAATAAATATGTAAAATCACCTTTGGAATATAATCTATGGTGTCATAAATTTTCTATGAAAGTTTCATTAGCACAAGGAACATTTTGTTCCGCATAATGCTCCAGCATATGGCAAAATGTTACTTGATCAATTTGTGAGTTTTTTATTAAACATTTGGAACATTTTGACAAAATTTGTTTGGTTATAATCAGAAACTTAAGAATCTTATTGTGAGTAGAAGTGGAAAAAAACTTATTTTTGATAATTCGACCATGAAAAAGAATAAGTAATCCCACCCTCGCTTTATACTATACCTGGGGTTGAAACTAATGAGGAAAAAATAACCTGCATAATTTAAAGATGGCCCTATATGGTCATCTAAAGTGGTTATTTTCACACAAAGAAGTTCTTAAATGTGGTGCAGTGAAGTAAAAATGTTTCAAATAGTATGAACTTTAGTTAATGTTGGTAGGCCTATAGAAACTATTAGCTCGAGTTAGAGATAGTGAAACATCAGAAGGCTACAATAATATTTTTCACCAAATATATTATCATTTTGAATATTGTTTTTCCTGAAAAGTTCAAACCTAATTTGAATTTACAAGAGATTATTTTATTAACCTATAAATTAACTTTTTAGAAAATTGGCAAGGTTTAAGAGATTTGGTGAGAAGTTAAAGATATTATATATTTAATTGTGCCTAAGTAAAGAAGACTCACCTAGAGTAAACTTATTAATTAATAACTAAGGTGATCCCCACATTTGGAGCAATGTCATTGTGATTTGTGTGTGAATGATAGATAGATAGTTTAGAGCTCTTTAGTAGACTGAAGCAATGCATTATACGTTCTTGCAGTAGGTTGTTCAAAATTCAAAATTTTAGAGCATTAACATTTAAAATAATAAACATGAACTTGACAGATGAAAATTAAAGAAAATCGCCAGTCGCCAGATTAGTCTCTAGGCTCTAAAAATGAAAATTTGTCATTTCAGATCCGTAAAAGTGTAGTGACACGTTGACCACCAGCAAGAAACCTAAATTTCAAACATCAAATATAAATGTAAAATTGAAATAAAAATTTAGCTAAGTCTTTAAAAAATCTTTTAAATTTAATATAACATATTAGTTAAGGGAATGGGATATGAGCGCAGCCGGTTTCTAAGGCAATTTCTTTGTACTCGATTACTAAGAAAACTATTATACATATTTTAATCAGATTTGTACTACTGTAAAAATCAATTCACTTACATGGTTTATGTTTTATTCATATCCACCCAGCCAATTCAAATTTAAGTTTTAAAAAATAATTTAAAGAACACTGCATTAAACAAACTGGACTTGTCATTGAAATGTGGGAAGACTTAGGCTAAAACTGTTTTCATTGTATTATAATAAACACAGATCTGTATCATTTAGTATAATTTAATGTAAGTTAAATGTTTGATATTTAGAAGCAGCTTTGTTTAAATGATTTTTAGATGATCGTATTTTCTTGGGTTGTTTTTTTTAAATCTGCAGACAAAGCATAAATCTAGTAAATATGATTGAGAATAATTATCCTTTCATATTCTAACATACATATTGCTCTAAACTAAAATAAAGTGGTACAGTTTTATTTTAATACAAAATATTGTAGTGGTTCTGTATGCTCCGACCTATCGGTGTAAGGTTGAACAAGATGAACCTCTCGTGAAAACTCAAGGCATTGATAATAAGCGTTCCAATGTGACTAACAGATGTTCTCAGGAAAAATATCAACTAAACTTAGTTCATTTATGAAATCAGTTGTGTGAATATGGTGTGTTTTGCAATGGAAGCCGTTTCTGTAAAAAGAGATCAAATAAAATATAAAACTACTTTATCTCTCAACCAGACAAAAGAAAAATAAATATTCTGCTCTTGTGAATTGGATATAAAAAATAGTCGTTATGAATTTATTATCGTTTCTGCATGAAAAATACCATTTTAATGCTGTAATTTAGAATTCATCCATTAATTTCAAATCATGTGTGTAGAATACACGCTTTGGTGGCAGCATGATCTAAGGCACTACTCTTGCAATAAAATAGACTGCCGAGGACGGGGATCATGATTCAATCCCAATTGGATGCTATGAGGTTATTATTCCTAAAATGTTTTCCACTCACCCTCCATGCAAATGTGAGTGTATGCCATCTAAAAGCAACCTTACTCTTCTCGAACACATTAGCTTAATAAAGTACATCGGCGTAAAACCCACACGGGTTCAGTTCACTTAGGTGTACCAATCAAACACTTTGGCCCTACCTTTGGTAATCTGCTCTGTAAGCAGCGCTAGTAATTTGTTATTGACAATGCGAGGCTATCTAAACCATTGTGGACTATTGTCAATTTTAACAAGAAATACACTTGTCACAATAGATAAATGTCTTGAATCTATTTTGCTATCAATTATAAAGCTGGATAATGAAAGGGGAGTGGGGGCACTAGTGAACACCACTCTTTTAAAATTAATAAAATCAACACAGGTCCATATTTCGATTTGACAATTATTATTTAACAAAATAATTTCATCACAAATATCATTTTTACTTTCTCGCACCACTCGGGTGCCGTAGTCAAAAATTTGGAAATAACGTAAGCTTTAGAGAGGAAGGGAAGGGGGGAACACAAATGCTAAGATGAGGATGTTACTCAACACATAAGATTGTGCATTGTAAAGATTATTTCCTTATTTTTTTTGTTCTTGTCATATCAGAAATGCTTCACTTCTTAATATCCTTAGATGTTATCCGTAAATTTACAATAATGAAGATGGGTGGATAATAAATACGGTAACTAAGAGAAAGCGTTCTCACATATGTGTGGGGGGAATGATCAATTATTAAGAAAAACACCTCAGTTCACACGGCCGGGATTCAACTGAAATTTATAGCATAGGTCCCTATTAGAATAAAAATTAAAAACATAATATTAAGTGTGTTTATTGCAGAAGTTTTGATGATGGACTTTGAATGTATAAAGTTGTAGAATGGATGTATTATTATATAATGTGTGTAGCTATAATTATAAAATAGCTAATGATGTGCATACGAGGTGTAGCTATTAAATAACCGGACTGATGCTGCTCCCAGCAAACTGCGAGTGTGCCACGACATGTTTGAACATGACTGTGTCTGATGGTCCTTCCCCCACCCTGAGCTCACTAGACAAGTCAGGTCACTCAGCTTGACTGTAGCAGTTAATTGAATTAGTCTACGCACTACTGGCGCGTCGGAAAAATGCCAAGTGGTCAGACGAAGCAACGGGTTAACCTCAAGTTTCTTGTTAAACTAGGGAAAACTGCCACAGAAGCTTATGCAATGTTGAAAGAAGTCTACGGGAATGAATGTTTATCCCGCACACACATTTTTGAGTGGTTTAAATGGTTTAAAGAAGGGCGTGAAACAACCGAAGACGATTGGCGCCCAGGACGGCCCTCAACGTCAAAAACGGACAAAAACATTGGAAAAATTTGTAAATTAATCCGCGCTGATCTTCGTCTGAGCATCCGAGGGCTTGCTGAAATGACAGGAATCAACAAAGAAAGTATTCGACAGATTTTGCATGAATCATTTAACATGCGGAAGGTTTTCGCAAAAATGGTGCCAAAACTCCTCACTTCCGATCAAAAGGAATCAAGATAGAACATTTGTACTGACATCCTAAGCAACATCGCCACTGATCCAGATTTGTTAGACAAGGTGATTACTTGTGATGAATCGTGGTTTTTTACTTACGATCCCGAAACAAAGAGGCAATCCATGCAGTGGAAGAGCCCAAGCTCTCCAAGGCAAAAAAAAAGCTAGGATGAGAAAATCCAAATTCAAAGCAATGATGATTGTCTTTTTCGACATTCGTGGCATTGTCTATGTTCACTGGGTACCCGAGGGTCAGACGGTCAATCAACATTTCGACATCGAGGTTCTGACGGCCCTACGTGAGCGTGAGAGAAGATGAAGACTCGATTTGTGGAAGCCCAAGTCCTGGATCCTTCACCAAGACAATGCACCAGCCCATTCTGCCTTGTCTGTGAGAGCGTTCCTCGCAAAATACTGCATCACCATGTTGGAACATCCACTGTATTCGCCCGACCTTGCCCCATGTAACTTTTTTCTATTTCCCAAGGTCAAGTTGGCGCTGAAGGGGACAAGATTTGAAAGTGTGGAAGCGGTTAAAGCAAAAGGGACGGTGGTTCTCAAACAGCCGACAGAAGAGGACTTCCAGAACTGCTTTCAACAATGGAAACATAATATGGAGCGGTGTAGGGATCGCCAAGGGGAGTACATTGAAGGCGATAAAACCTCTGCTGTAATTGGTGACGAATAAAAAGTGTTATGACTTCAGTCCGGTTATTTAATAGCCACACCTCGTATATTATGAACATCCCTGTCACAAAAGTGATTGATAAGGGAGACATAGACTATACAATTATCATACTTCAATGAAAAACTTGTGTGCAAGCCTATCAAATTTGGTCAAAATCGATAAATAGATAATTTCCATACAATCGAGTGAAAAACCTTTTTCTTGCAGTATATTTATATATGTTTTAGTGTAATTTTAAATACTTATTTTTAGAGTAAGTGTTTATATTTTTTGTAGTAGAGGTAATAATTGTAATTTTTATTCTATAAAAATTAAACATTTTTAAAAATAAAATATTTCTTTTTACATAAAATTGTTCTATATGCTATCTTCAAATTTTAATATATATAATATGTATTTTATAATATTATATTATATTTTTATTTACATTATATTACACACACACACACACACACACACACACACACACATATATATATATATATATATATATATATATATATATATATATAAAAATAAAATATTATTTAGTCTGGTAAAATTATTTTCTTTCAGTATGATATAAAATTCCCGAGGAAAATGGTCAGATTCAAATTTTTGTCAAATAAACAGAGAATTTGGGAATAGATTTTGTTTTTCATAAATTGGGATAGTGGTTTTAGGAATCAGAAAGGTTATATTCACAGGAAGTTTACCCGCATTTGTGCAGAGGGAGCATGGAAAACAAGTTTGGAAAAACCAACTTCAGTACACTCGACCGAGATTCAAACCTTTATCTCCCTGTAATTTCCAGTCTAGTCTACTGTGAGAGTAACACGTTAGAGCATGAGGCCACCAAAGCGAGTGTTAGGCATGTTAAAATATGTATAAACGTATAGAGCAATATTATGATTATCGAATATAATTCATAAAAAATATATTAATAGAGTTTGAAATTCTTGATAGTTACAAGTTCAGTGGTGTAACTATAGGGTGGTGGCAAAGTGCCGCAGGCCCACACTCAAAATAGGGTCCACCACGCACGTCCCCACCCACAATTAATTTGGTAATAGATGAAAGCGTTGTCTTTTAGGCCTATTTTTGTTTCATAAAGATCTCATTATTCAATCAAAAATTACTCAATAGTCACTTTATTGCACATAATTTATGCTGTACAAAAATGTCTGTACATATTTTTCTGTAAAATCAATAGAAACAGCTGAAAGGTCATTTTCAAAACTTTACTAAAAATTTTTTAAGAAGCTTATGAATGAAGAAAGGTTGCAGAGATTAGCTATGTTGTCTGTTGAGCTACTGCCCGTAGCTTGTCCTTGGAGGAAATTGTAGACAATTTCACATAGATCAATGTTTGTTCAGCCTCTATAAGGGTTAATATTGATAGTTGATTATAGATTTGTCTTTAATATCTATTAATATTGTTTTGTTCAATTCAGATTTAAGTTTTTTACATTATATTGAAACTTTTCAGCAACAACTTTATCAAATGCAATGGTTGTACAGTAATGCAGTTAAGAGTGTTTTTTTTCTAACTGGGTTTACACTCTTATCTATCCATGCAAATGTGGGTACACTTCCTCTAAATTCAACTTATCTACTCTATATTATTACGTATTATAAAATAATTCCAATTATAAATGTCAAAATATTTTTTATAATCTACCATTATACATAAGATTTGGGTAGGGTGGTATCTTTTTTTTTCTTGGGGCACCCACCATGGGTCCATTACTGCATAGTTATGGTTTTGTACATGTTACAAGCTAATGTAGGTCAAGCTAGTTTTATAATAGGAAATTTTAGTGAATCTCTAAGTTTATATTAAAATAATAATAATTATTAGTATCTGGGTGATGTAATATAAGAAAGTAAAGTAAAAAAT
Organism: Timema shepardi; assembly: GCA_902151425.1. Classification (NCBI taxonomy): domain Eukaryota; kingdom Metazoa; phylum Arthropoda; class Insecta; order Phasmatodea; family Timematidae; genus Timema; species Timema shepardi. The sequence continues at coordinate 44,439 of CABFVX010000222.1, read as the reverse complement.
AAAGTAGAAAACACAATTTAATATATTTTATGTTTTATACATATATGTGTGTCCCCTCCCTTCCTTTTAAGGGTTCTAACAATTTTCAAGGGGGGGGGGGGGTGTACAGATCTCTGACCCCCAATTTTCAGTGTGCATGAAAAAAGGTTTAAAAAACAGTTGGTGTTGTTGCATTTGGCACTACCTAGTAGTTGAAATATTAACTATTTATTTATATTTTATAAACTTTTAACATGACAGAAGTGTATGTGTTTATAACCACCTCCAGGTTGCAATGGTAGCAGTTACTGTGGATTCATTCACACATTCACTGTAAAATGAGAGAAGTGCTGATATTTGGTCACGTGACAACTCCAATCTAATAAGAAGTCCGCGTGGCCAACGTAGCCCGCACTGCTCGAGTAGAGATATTTTGGATTCACATGTTCATTGTAAAACGAGAGCACTGCTGATATTTGGTCACATGATGGCTCTAATCCAATCATAAGAAGTCCACGAGGTTAGCATAGCCCGCACTGCTCGAGTAGAGATAATTCCAACTTTTCCAGCTTCTACAGAAAACCAGCCAAGAAGACCCAATCAGCAAATATCCAAGATTTCAAATATGTGTTATTTATAAACACAGCACAGTCTCAAAATGGTGTATCTCAAAAGTGATGATTTAAAAACAACTCTTTATTGGAATCCATTAGGTTTATTGACCCGCCTCGGTGGCGTAGTTGGCTAACGCACTTGTTGTGTTGAGCTCGACTGCTGAGGACGGGGAGATCGAGGTTCGAATCTTGGTCGGGTGAACTGGG
>CABFVX010000222.1:0-43560 GCA_902151425.1 Timema shepardi | reverse complement strand
GGGGGGGGGGTTTCCTAAATGGTTTTCACTCTCCCTCCACGCAAATGCGGGTTCACTTCCTCTAATACAACCTTCCCAATTCCTAATCCATTAGAGTAATTAATACTTAAAGCGTATAACCCGAACAGGTAGTAAGACGAGGTGCTAAATATGATTAATATTATTATTATTAGGTTTATTGATGACAAAATCAAACCCAGACAGTAAGATAAACATATTTTATTTTAAATACAGTAACTTGCACAGATTGTGATATTTACACTTTTATGTTTGTTGTTTCAATGCATCATGGGTAAACAGAGATTCTCAATTTTCCGCGAATTTGTGAACAGCTGCACCACTAAAGCTGAATTCACATGTATGCTGGAATTTGAAAGCAGTAGGCTACAGTGAGTGTATGTGTGTATGTCTCAGGGGGTTTTCAGAAAAACTTTCAATATAGTCCTAAATAGATTTAGCCATAGTACTGAATGATGAGCCTGTATATATTTCCCCAGTGAAGTATTTACCTGTTACTGTTGCAAGCACTAGAGGAGAGTTCATTGATTTTCTACGATCATGTTAAAAAGCCTGAATTTGGAATGTTCATTGTAGCTTTTTACCTGGATGACAGTTGTAAAAATGATATGTTTTGGTTTTGGGTTGCCAACAATTGTAAAAGATAATTGATTTGCTATAAATGATAAGCTTTTTAATTATGTGTTATATTTTACATCTAAAATAAAGTAAAGTTAGGTTTTCTTACATTTTTCATAACTTTTAATAATTAATTTTTATCCTATCCGAAACAATATTTTAAACATAATTAAAACAATACTTTTTAATAAAGCAATCGTATTTACTTGAAAAAAAGATATACTTGTCCTTTTATATAAATAAACAAATATAAATATTACTGGCCTAAATTACTATGGTTAACTAACACATTCATACATTATCATTTGTTTTCATTACAGTTGTCCAAAGTGACAGAAGTCAGCTGTTGGTGTAGGGATATATTAGGGACTATTTCTAGTAGCTTATTGAGCTGTCATCCAAGTAAGCTCCATGATGAATGCACTCTAGCATGAATTTGTAATCTGCCTTAGAATTTCTGCACACCTTCATTAGACACAGGTTACAGATGTAATTACTTAGCCAACAACTTTCAGTGACATGATTAATAATATATCCACATATCTTGCAAGGATGCCGGACTGATGACTTATGCGCTGTTTCTTGAGCTCTTGATTCCACCACCTTAAATATTTTCGGTTCCTCCTTTATTTTAGCTCCTTCAATGTTGGTCAATAATTCTTAGTTTGCCACAGTTTGGTCTGAAATATCCTTGGCTTTGAAAACATTACGGTTGTTAGATCCTCAGTAACAATCTTTCTTTTATTTTCTCGTTGGATAACCCCATGACAAATTTGTCCAAGATATTGGATTCCAAATTGGCCCCAAATCCCTTGCAGCCTAATCTGCAATACTCTGCCCCTCAGTTTCGGATGTTTGATAAAATAGGTATATTTCCTTAATTACAGATACTATGTTAGAAATAGTTTTATTGTATTTAAAATAATTAGTGGGAGTAAATACAAAAATAATACAAATATACCAACATTTACATTAATAATAATAATAATAATACAACTTAAAGACCACTTTTTATTTTAAAATATACATAGAACTAGGAAATAACAAAGGAAATAGCATGTAAATACTTAATATTATGTATTTATAAATTTGTATACATATATAGTAATTAAAAATATAAGGGCCCTGGCAGTCTAGGGGTAAGGTGTCAGACTTCTGTGTTAGGGGCCCGAGGCTCAAATCCTGATCCTAGCACAGATTTAGCTGATTACCAAATCCTTCCTTCACCTTTGGCAGAGTGTGTGCTTTCACATTTTATGAATGTGGGGAATTACAGGCTCCCACCATGGCTCTGAACCCACGTTAAATTGTAGGTCCCCTCTGTGTTCCACCATAATCATTCTCATGTATCATCCTACCATCTGGGGATAATAGAATTCACTAGGAATGCAGAGGTAAGATAAAGTCAGATGGCCAGAGCTAGAGCATTAGCCCCACCACCCATATAATAATTAAAGTCTTTTCATAAAAATAAAAAGCAAGTAGATTATTTCTATCAAATAATACTTATAATTAGAAAAAAGAGGTACCACAATTTTATTTAAAATTATAGGCCTTCTTATAAAATTTTAAAAGTATGTTGAAAATGTAAATCATTTTATTATATAAACCCATCATATTTTGAAAACTGTCAACATACGGACGAGAATAAAATCTTGGGAGCTTAGATTTGCACACCAATGATCTCAAATCATTTTCCCACTATTATTTCAAGCCAGGCTGTTGAGTGAAGTATTTGGCTACCTAGAGGTGTGAGCAATCAATTGTACTTGGTTTTTTTGGTACAAACATGAATAATTACAAAGTAGCCATTCCTTTCCCCAGATAACATAAACTACACCCCCTTAAATGATTAGCTAAAAATACTTTGGAAATGAGATGAACCAGGATATTTCAGTGGTAGATCTTTTTTGATCAAACCTAGGGAGTGGTATTTAACATACACTTTCTGAACTAAATTAATGGAAACGACTTGTATAATAACTTAAATCTAGAACATACACCACACCCAACCCTCAGTCATTAATTCATCACTGTTAAAGGGGAAACCCACCTATCATCTATAATAAATTTTTCGGCTATGCCAGGAATCTAACATGGGGCCCTTAGATTAGAAGGCATATTAATTACTGACTGAGCTAAGGTGTCTGACAATATGGTCATAATAAATAACATCCAGAAGAATATTTATAAAACTTGATCTATTATCGATAAATTTAATGCCCGTGAAGAATGTCCCTCACTCTTAAAAGTCTGTGTGTTTATGATTGCAGTTTTTTTTATCACAATGTCTTACTATCAGTTCAGGTTATACGCATTTATAATAGTTACTCTAATTGAGTAGAGATGAGGAAGGAAGCATTTTATATGTAATATACCCGCATTTGTGTGGAAGGAGTGTGGTAAACCATTTGGATAAAAATACTCTAACTAGACCCGACCGAGATTATAAACTTGATCTCCCCATCATCAGAGGCTAGTCTTAACATGAGTGTGATGCATTAAACCATCTGGCCACTGAAGCTAGTTGCAATGTTTAGTTTTGCAAGAAAGTATAGCGTGTTCTGATTCGGTAGGCTTACATATGATATATTCGCATGGGGGATGGGGAAGCAGTCAACTTCATGGTCTCTTCCCTCCCCACAAATTTCAAACATTTATAATTTTTAGTTTGGTTGAAAAGGTGTTTGTACTATAGTACGTCTGGTATATAAAAAAAAAGCTGCACTTTTTGATTGGAATATGCCACTTTCTGTGGTCATAAATGAGGTCAAAAGAGACCTTTTCAGATGGGGAGCCACATTAAAATCCGTGTAGGACACCAAAATGGCGGCTATTTATAGACGCCATTTTGAAGTCCTAGAATTGGTTGTATCTCAGCTCCTAATGGTTCGATTTTAATTTTTCTTTTTTTGTTTAAAAGCTCTTATTAAGCAAATTATTTGACCATACCTTACTTTTATCTAAGCCTTAGGATTTCCTCATAGTTAAAAAAAATGATTTTAGTGTTCGTCTAGTTTTTTTTATTTGTTTTTGTTTTTTTGTGTGTGATTTCTCTTATATTTGTTTTCATTCTAATATAAAATTATACTCATATAAATCATTTAACATTCATTTTAGCAGATTAGACTGAATTGAATTATTCTCAAAATGACTTTAAGGTGTTTACGGCTGGCAAATGTTGCATTTGTCAAGAATCTGGTGATGAAGACTTGATTTGCCCAACCTTACACACTGCAAAAGCACTTGTTGGTGCAGGCTACAAGACGCTTTCGGAAAATTTAACAGAATTTCATAATCTTGGTGCATTGCCTTATGGTCTGGATGTACAAAAGTTAAATGAGGGTGAAGTTCTAGAAGAAACTAAAAAAATAAAGCAAAGTGGCCTAAAAAGTGTGCACTTAACTTCAACAGAACAAAACTAGCCAGAGCAAATAAACGCAAACGTTCATCCTCTTTGCCAAATGATTCACATGAGAACAGTCCACAGACTTTATTAGAGCCAGATGAAAAAAACCTAAGGAATATACGTTGTTCCACATCATTTATTAAAATGAAAGATGAAATATGTTTTATAGGCAATCAAAAGGGCACTACTCGAAAAGCTCTATATAAGATTGCTTCCCTACAAGACGATAAACTTAAGAGATGTGCCGATATTACCAATAACACAAACCTTAAAAGCATTCCTAGAGGGTGGCGATTTGGTTGCTAAGGAAGCAAAGTACCACTCGAAGTGCTATACAAACCTGACCAATAGTCTGAGAGCATCAATTGGGGTAAAAGAAGAAGATGTCAACTCTATCTGCGAGAGTATGGAATTTTCTTCCGTTGAACGCTTCATAAGAGAGAAATACAAGGCCTCTGAATCTAATAATACTGAGATTGTATTCAAAATGGCTCACTTAAAGACTATATATGCAAACAGCCTTTCAAATATTCTGGGAATGAAAAATAAAGACCTTCCAAACACACATATCACCCGTTTACGCGAGAGAATTCTCGATCACTTCCCACAGTTCAAAGCTCAACTTTCAGGCAGAGATTACTTCCTTTATCGTGATGGTGCTAATATTTTTTAATATATTCATTCTGAAAACCTTGATGATGATGCTGTTGCATGTGAAAGCTTTATTAAGCAAATTAGAAAGATCATAACCCAGCACAAAGCTACGCTTGATGGTCATCTGAACGATGATCAACAAGCTGCAAGCGTTCCTCCGGCACTTCTCTCTTTAGTGTGTTATTTACTTCATGGCTATGCTTCAGAAGAGAATGTGACTAAAGCAACTCAGCCTGCTTTGATTATCAGGCAATTAATAGTTTTCATCCACAGTGAAAACATTCCAAAAGGCAACATTATTCGTCATAAGAAAAGTCATGAACCACCAGTTCTATTATACGTGTGCCTGTCTATATTTGGAAGAACACGAAATAATACAATAATTGAAATCATGCATAAAAGAGGCCTCTCAATATCACCAAACAGAATTATGGAGATAACAGCAAGTCTGGCTCACTTGGAGATTAAGAGAGCTCAAGAAGGTGTCCTTTGCCCCTCAAATTTGCTTCATGGTCTCTTTGTGATTGGTGCGTACGATAACATGGATCATAACTACAGCAGTACAACTTCAGAATCATATTACCACGGAAAAGCAATTTCTATCTTTCAAATTCCCGGCGAAGGAGAAGTTGGTGAGCCTCGTAATTTCGCCACAAGCATTTCTTGTGTCGATCAAAGTAACAGGAAAGTGACAGAGCTTCCAGACAGCTACAATGTTGTCAATACTGTAACACTGCCTCCCAAGAAACCTCCTGTGCCAATAGCAAGCGAGATCACCTGTTCTCAGATGTCAACTTCTAAATTTGGATCCGAGTGGAAAACGGAACAGGAATGGCTAGACCATATTCTTAGCGACAGAAAAGATGGGCCCTTAGATCTTTCCTGGGCAGCGTTCTATGCTTCAAAGGTAGGCTCTTCATCATTTGAATTAACACGTAACTCTCTTTTACCTCTATTCAATGAAAGTTCTTCTTCGCCGTCAATGCTGAAGCACGGAATGGATCAAATAAGAAAAACTACAAGGTTTTTAAATCCAAGACAAATTCCTGTCATATGTGTGGATCAACCTCTATTTGCCTTGACTAAATCCATCCAGTGGAACTGGCCTGAATTTTATGGTGAATCCAAATTTGTAGCCATGTTTGCAGCGTTTCATATTGAGCAGGCCTTTCTGAAGGTGCTTGGCCAGATTCTTGAGGGTAGTGGCTGGACTAGTTTGGTGGCAAATTCTGGAATCAAGACAGAGGCGGGAGCAGAGGCGTGTCTTAAAGTTACTCATGTAACAAAAGCAAGGGCAATTCATCAGACTACTGCTGCTGTTTTATACAGTCTGCTCAAAGATGCATTTACACTAGAAGACCCAAAAGTATCATTTGAAGAATGGATTGAAGAAAAACGTTCAAACTCGCCAACATTTCGATTCTGGTTTTTAGTGTTAAACTTGGAGATACTTGTCTTATCTTTTGTTCGGTCGATCAGGGATGGTAACTATGAACTGTTCACCAAAATATTGAAGAAACTAGCACCTTGGTTTTTCCTGATGGATCATCTCCACTATGCTCGTTGGTTGCCAATCCACATAAAAGACTTACAAGAACTGAAATACACAGCACCCAGTGCACATGAGTACTTTAGCAACGGACAGTTTGTTATCCACAAAACAAAAAATCCCTTTTCTGCTGTGGATCAGGCTCATGAACAAAACAATGCTGTCATAAAGGGAAATGGTGGTGCTGTTGGTCTGTTGCAAGATCCAGCCATGTTAAGAAGGTGGATGCTGGCTGGGCCACAATTAGTCAGCATTCCGGATGAGTTTGAGTCAACGAGCAAAACAAACAGCACTGACAGGATTGTTCACCATTAACAATATACTGCTTACCAGAACAAGTTTCAAGACCAAAAACATGCATTAAAAGGAAGCTTTCTTGAATTCGGAAATCCTTTTGAGCTAAACTCCTGTGATCTTGTGGTTTGGGACACTAAGGCTATAATGGATAAAGAGCGAGTTAAAGCTCTATTAGGTGCTGAAGAAAAAGCGTAACAACTGTACAGCAACTATGTGAAAGAACGTTTGAGTAAGGAAGCAAAAGTGAGTGTGTTTGCTCCATTGCAGAAAAATGAGACCAAGTTCTTTGGATTTGCCAAAAAGAATAAAAAATCTTCCCCGATGATTTCTGACTTGAGAAATGATGTTGAGCTTTTCTCTAGGGCTTTCATTGTAAGTCAAAACAGAGACTTAGATCTGAACAAGTTTTTTGAACATGAAAACACCAGCACTCCAACTTCTCTTTCCTCAAATGGTGTTCTGCGATCAGGTCATAAATCGCAGCTACTTAAAATCCTGGAAGAAACCATTGATCCGGTACAGTTTGAAGGATTCTGTGACACAATAATTTAGGATGGAGCTGCACTAGTACATGCTCTTCCACCCAAAACATCACGGACATTTGGAGAATACTGTGATACGGAACTCAAACACAGGATTTTGTATGATTCTGAGAGGTTTCATGAAAAAGAATACACATTTCTTGGGATACTTACTCAAAAACTTGCCTGAAGAAATTTTTGAGAGAGAAGAGAGGCTTTGGTCTTCGCCAAGTATCACAAGGAAATATGTTACCACAAAATTGGAATAACTTCATCTGCTGCGATCAGAATAAGACCTAACTTTTCAAGTTATTTGGAGAGCAGTCACTTTTGAAGTTTGATTGGGTTCACATCATTACTGATATTGATGGCATCATTCGTTCATCTCAATTGAGAAAAACTTTGATTGATGGAGTCAAATACAGACGACAAGAAGAAGCAGATAGCAGAATTTTCCTACGTGCTAGAGATAGTGTTGAGCATAGAGCAAAAAATATCCTTATTTGCACAGTAGATACTGATGTTAGTTGTTCTGGCAATCTCTTTTTTCCCCATTCTCAAAGTTACTGGTCTTCAGAAGATGTGGATTCTCTTTGGAGTTGGGAAGTCTCTGAGGTACATGAGCATTAATGCCGTGTTTGAAAGTATAGGGGAAGATAAAGCTACTGCCTTGAGAGGATTCCACGCATTTACAGTATCAAATGTAACTTCATTATTTGCCATAAAAGGGAAACAGACTGCCTGGAAAGTCTGGAAATCATTTCCTGTAGCTACGGAAGCCTCCCAAGCTATATCACTATAAAAAGAGTATATTTATGACGAGACTTTTCAAGTTCTGGATAAGTTTATTGTTTTGCTTTACTACAAAGATGGAGAAGACTTCTCAGTCAATCATGTTAGAAAGCTTCGCTTTACTTCAAAAAGTCGCAGTCTATCACGCTTGCCCCCAACTAAGGAGGCATTAAGGCAGCATTGTCTCCGTTCAGCATACCAGACAGGACAAGTCTGTGGTCGTGCCTGTTCAGTGATAGACAACGTTCCAGGACCAGAAGGGTGGGGATGGACCAGAGCTGCAGGGGAGTGGGTGCCGGTTTGGTCTTCTCCGCCCTCTATTTGGGCAGCTTGTAGAGAATTGGTTAAGTGCAGTTGCTCTGAATTGCCGTACACGATGCTCCTGTTCAAAGGTTAAGGTTCCATGCACTCAGCTTTTCAGGAGCTGCACTGGAGGTCAAAAATGCGGCAATAAATATACTAAAAGGCATGTGCTTAGTTGAGAATTTCTAAATTTCAATAATTCCATCACTTTCAAGATCATTATATTTATTTTTGCATCCAGCGTCTTCTGTATGCAGACTCTTTTTTCAAATACAAGGCGTCAAAAATACTTTTATTTACTTGTTAGCTTTTTAAGAGTTTATATGAAAATAATAACTTTGTTCCAGGTATGATTAGAAAGATGATAACTTGATTTAGAGACATTTAAGCTGCTAAGAAGTTAATTTGCAGGAGCATTCCTATTATTCAAACATTTTTGTAATCATTATGTTACCATCTTATTTTAATAGTAAAGTAAACAAAATATTTAAAAACCAAAGTCTAGTTTCATTTGACCAGTAGTTTCTCAAGAAGTAGTTTACTAAAACAGATTATCTTGGTATCATTGGAAAGAAAAAATAATGCTCTTTCTTTTTTTATATTACCTATAAAGGAGATATTATAGACAATTAAAAAGATAGTTAGCAATGAAATTTGTGAGAAAAGTGATATCTTCATAAATTCTTAAATTGTGGACAAACCTTAAAGCTTAGAGATAAATATATGATAACCAATTAGTTTCTTCTTAGCAAGAGCTTTCAAACAAAAAAACACTTAAATCGGAATATTAGAAGCTGAGATACCATGGAATTAAGAACACTAAAATGGCGGCTATAAATGGCCGCCATTTTGGTGTCCTGCACGGATTTTCAAGTGGCTCCCTATCTGAAAAGGTCTCTTTTCCCATTACATATGACTACAGAAAGTGGCATATTCCAATCAAAAAGTGCAGTTTTTTACTTTATTTGCTATGTACCAGACGTACTACTAGAGCTCTCAACGTAAAGCCATAAAGCCTAAACAGTGCATGTAGGGACCATTCCCTCCTTCACTCTCTTACTACATAAGCCACTCGTTATAAATATATTGTAAGTGGCAGTTCTAAATTATACGATCACAGAGAATTTCTTCTCAAAACTATGTGTTGTACAGATATTAAAAATTTATATTTTTAATAAAAATTTAACTTTAGAGTAATTTTTTGGAGGAGGGGTTTCACATTTAATTTAGACTTGAGAGCTTGGGATTGATTTAAATTTGCAAGAATCCCAGCTGAGTGCACCGGTGTTTGATTGTTTATAGTGATATTTACAATTACTTTACTTTTTGCCGGAGGATGAAATCCATTTCATCTTAAACTAAGTTCATTGAAAACTATCAGTGTTCGCAAGCTCAATGACATTGGCCCTATTAATTTCACAAACTTTTCAATGCTCATATTTAAGGAGGTAGCTTAATCAACCTTAAAATCAGGGTTTGATTACATACTAGATAAGTTATTTGTTCTTAGACATTTGATGTGCATACAACAAACCAGTAATCAAATATACAAGTAGGATATAATTTATCAAAATAATGTTTAGAAGAAATTTAAACAATATAAACCTTTTTTCAAACCACAACAATCAAGCGTATTTTTTAAATGTGTAGGTTTTCAATATTCACAAAGCAGATAAATAAGGCATGAAAATTAAGTCAATTCAAATACTTACAAAGTTATTTGGGCAGACTTTTATCTAGTTAAACTCTGTAAAACTGTATTCTATGTTCACAATTCAATATTTATGATTAATACTTTATTCAAATTAATAACTTACCTTATATTTTATTGAAAACTGTAACAATTCAATTTAACCAGGACCCAGGAAGCACACTTTCTTAATAACATTACACTTTTATTCAAGATCAGTTATACTTTTTTTTTTTGAACATATTTTATTAAAAAAACTATTAATTGAATATTAACAAACATTTTACACTTAGACTCTTGTCTCTATAAATAATATTTAAATAACAATATAAACACATAATCATTAAAAAAAAAGTAAATCAAATCAAAATCACTCATATGTGAGGCATTTGCCATCTTACCGTTTTCATTTCTTTAACTAAAATGACTGGAAAGTAAAGGAAGTCAAAGGCATTCTGGAAAATTCAATAATGGTTTAGCGTTGCCAAGTTTTGTCATATTTTATCAAAGTCATTCAAGTCAAACTACCTATTCAGTATACACCAAAGAATGGCAATGCTTTTACACCACAAATTACATTAAAGTTTAAAGTTTGTCGCATGTAATCTGCTCAACTTGGTAAAATTAAAGTTTCAACTACCTGTAATTGTGACTAAGAATGTTAAGCTTCGCTGTATTTCAAAACAAACTTTTAAGAAAAAGGAAAGAAAGAAGGAAGGAGTGCACTCCTCACCCTTTCAGGCTAGTCATGGTTCATTACTTAAAATTACCAAGTTGTTGATAGTTGGTGTTTTGATAGTTAATTTTACTTTTCAATTGCACAATATGGGCATGGATTAGGTCTAATAGTTAACCAACAATTTAAAATAGTTTTATTCAAGCATTTTTAATATGCATGGTAAATATCAGGGGGCTTAAAATAGTCCCAGCCACTCTAAATAAATAAAACCTGGGGGGCCATTTCACAAATTGGGGCTGTAGCTTGGTGAGTTGAATTTGTGTTGTAGATATCGAAGATAAATGCTAGAAAAAACACACAAACGCACACACTATTTACTTAGATCTGCAAACATAAATGGCAATAGAGGTTAATTGCTATGATATTCAATGAATAATTTATCCAGCTCAAGTAAAACTTACAGCATGGATCTTAACATATCTGTAAAAAGTTCATCCTTCAAAAAGTTGCTTCATATTTGAAAATCATCAGATTTTGAAGGATTCTTGTTAGAAGAAAAAACATACTTATTTTAAATAAGGCAGCATTGACATTGCTCTAACACCTTTAAGTTATCTACCAATCTAATAGAACAAAACTTCATTGGGAAAAGAGACGACCTTCATATTATTTGGTGGTCTGCAGATATTGTTGGAAAATCTTTAATACATAATACATATAGTGAACGAAAAAAGTGGTTGATAACTACACTAAAGTTAGCATGTGTAGTTTAGTAAGCACCCTGTAGGATGTGTAAAGCACAAGTTTCGAATTTCAGCAACTCAGTATCTTATAGAGAATCTTTCAAGTAACTTTTGAGATAATTTAAAAATTGGATGTTTACATTAAAATGAGCTTTGCGTTTTTCAAATTTTTAAGTTCACTATTGAAAAGAGGACTTAGCCCATACAAAATGACATATCTAAGTTCATCTTTATGCATTTGGCATTTTTGGGCACAATTACTATCGGAAAACATTGCTTTAAAAAGATGACTACAAGCAGAAAAACTTCTAGCAGAAGAATTAGTCATTATTTGATTAATAGCACACAATATTTATGCATGAGAAACTTCATTTTTGACAAGGAAACTATGAATAAAACTATTTTTAGTCTCGGTTTTCAAAATTGCTTGATGGTCATTAGCAGTATAATTAACACCTTCACCATGTAATCCTACAAATGACACTGCAATTTTGGCAGCAGGGACTATGTTAAATATTTTTTTGCTCTCACTAGAAGCTTTTAATTTATCAACATGCTTCTTTCTCTTGGCATGAGATCAGATTGAAGACACTTCCATGTTACTTATATCAAAGATAGTTTCAGACAAATAACAAAAGATTTAGAAAAGTAAATTGGGAGGGAAGGCGGGGTGAAAGAGAGGATGAATTGAAAAACAAAACAAAGAGGGTACTGTGCCATTGGAATGTCAAGGACAGGCAGACCGCAGGTTAGACCCATATTTTGAGTTGGGGTTTAAACTTGCTCATCATGGCTTTTTTTAATCAGAGTCTTACTACCATGTACTTTGCGGTTCTATTGGGACAAAGTTTGGGGAGAAATGGAGAGGTTGGCTACTAGTGTAGTCAAAACAAACAGTTATTTCTTTTTTCCTCTAAAGTCTTAAAGAAGAAAGGGGATAGGCTAGAGACTAGGAATAGAAAGGTCAGAAAGTGAGACAACCATTCTCCATGCGAGGTCATCTACAAGGTCAAATAATTATGTAGAAAACAAAACCGACCAAAGTGGGACTATTCAAGGGGTGGTAAAACTATAACTATCAGCAGTTTTTTAATTTATAAATATCAGGGGTCTCAAAATGTTGATGTAAACTGCCATAGCAAACATTTTATTCAATGAGAAGAGGCTTACTGTTTTAATAGTATCCGATTCAAAATTCGAGTATAATTCCAGTATTTTCTGTCCAGTATCAAAAATTAAATCAATTATATTTCTAGTATTGGTAGACACCCCAGGTGATTATACTATTACAAATTATCTCAATGCCCCAAATCATTTCAACCTGTTACTGCCCCAATAAAATGTATATATTTAAGGAAATAAAGGGCCAGGAAGAGGTTACATTCTCAAGTAACATCAGCATACACCAAGAAAGATAAGAGAAAATCACACTACACTAAACAAATCTATGATATTTTTTAATAGGCTATGGAAGGCCTATTAGCTAAACACCCCTTGAAATATTATTTTGGAAGCAAATTACAAATTTAAATATATATACTAGGGGTCTACGAGCTCGTTTTTTTATTCAAGTCGAACTTGAGCTAAGTATTTCAAAAAGCTCCTGAGTTTGAGTATATTGATAATTTCAAAATGTTGAAAGATATTAAGATCACATCTTTAAAATTTGAGATTTTAAAAATATATAAAAACAACAGTGTGTTCTTGAAATAATAATGACACCCATTTTAATAAAAGGTAAATACTTTTTAAAAAAGTTTAAGAAAAGGAAATATTGGATTTAATTTATAAATAACACTTAAAAACACATTATTTAAAAATAAGAGCAACAATCGAATAAATATATGATTGAAAAAAATAGTTAAATTGTTTCAACACTCACGTCTTTAAAAACATTAAAATTACACTAACAGTTTCAAAAAAAAAGTTTTTAAAATTAACGTTTTAACTAATTTATATTTCCCCAAAATATACTTCCGTAACTTTATTCACCCCAATAAGAAAACGTAAGAATCACAAACCGAAATTTGAAATATTTATTATTTCGTTTATTAGTCCTTAGTGTAATAATTGTGGTTGATCACTTTGGGCTCTCCCAAGATATTAGCTTATTGCAAAATTTATTTAATTTTAACTTTTAATGTTACAAAAAATGATGTTCAAACTTTAAAATGGAAAATAAGATTGTTAAAATAATTTCTAGTAAACAATATGGAATAGTAAATACTTTTTTTTATTTAAATGTGCTAAGCTTAGCAAAATATTTATTGCAATGATTTTAGACAGGTTAACCAGCATAATTCTATAAATAAATAGTAACCAGACTGGTGCTAGATTTATAGTTAACCATATTAATTAATACAAGTTTTGGATATCTTAGATTAGAAAACATTTAATACAATATAATCTCAATGTTAAGATTTTAATTTAACTGAAATCATTATTTTAGAAAGGGACCAGGTAAAATAGTATGAATAGTGATTATTCAATTATTTAGTAATCTATTAAGATATTTTTAAGTGCATTGCTTTGTCATGGCAATGCAACTTTAATCAAGGATAATTCAAAATGGATGATAATATTGAATAATTTTACCAGTTGAAAGTAGTGTTAGAGTTTTATTTTGTTATTAATGTGAAATTTGATATTGATTTTAACTATTTGTTAAGTTGGCAATGTTTTATAAGCAATACTGCTTATATCATCCGAATTAAATAGCCTATTCTAACCAATGCGCTTTAAAAATTGATTTATATGCACATCAAGTAGAAGCTTGAAAATGACGAGCCTACACAATTTTTTATCTTGATCCTGAACTTAAATGAGCTCGGCTCAAAGCTTGAAATCCAAGTAGTCGCAGAGCGCTCAAATATACAATATTAGCTTATGTTACACACTAGTTGCTTTTTCCTTAGCACTGCGATTTACTACCTGTATGAGCTATTTGCCTATGTACTAACTATGCTAATGGGTTAGGGATGAGGAAGGTTGAATTTAGAGGAAGATTACCCACATTTGTGTGGAGGCAGAGTGGGAAACCATTTAGGAAAATCCACCCTTAGTACACCCGATCGGGATCAAACTTTGATTTCCCCGTTACCAGCAGTCTTTTATTGCGAGAGTGACGCCTTTGACCATCTGGCCACCCAAGTGGGTAGTTGTTTTATTAAATACATAGCGTAATATTCAGTGCAATAACTAGGCAGGTGTACAGGCCAAGTGACCAGGATGGGGAAGGCCATGAAATTGAACACAAAAAAAAAAAGTCAAATATAATTATTTTTTCAAATCTTAAGGTTCCCCAATATGCTCTACTATGTGGGTCAAATGTTGGTGAAACAAGTGCTTGGAGTGGGGCCAAGCAGCCTATTGCATTATTTAGTGGTTTAGCGATTGGTCATTGTATCTCTTATTCCATGGGTGCCCTCGATACACTCTGCTCACCAACATTTGAATGAGTAACTCACATGACTGATTGACACAGATTGATAATTGATAAGCATTGTTGATTTACAAAATCGGCTGCAGATCTCACTATTAAGTGTAACAAAGATTTAAATATGTATGATTTCACATGTGAAATTCAAAGCTCTAAGTTTGAAGCCTAGATACTAAGACAAAAGATTAAAACTGCAACTCCCTTTGATATTTTACAGCCTCTTAATGACTTTGGATTGATTCATATTCGAATATAAATGCTGTTCTTTGAATATTTATCACTCTTCCCGTTTCTACTGATCCACATGAAAGAATTTATAGCAAGTTGAAATTAATTACGAGCTATTTAATAAGAATGATTCTCAAAGTTTTCTATAACTTTCATTGAATATAGTATTTTTAAAGATATTAATAATTATATAATCAATAGGGTAACCATACATCCAGTTTTTAATGGAACAGTTCCTTTTTTTGCCATGTCCCTGCTTAAATATTGGTGTCAATCACAAAGCTATAGTTTGAGGAGGTTGGATGTATGGAATAAATCAAATATTTTTGTATCTGATAAATCGCTGAAAATATTTTCTGAAATGAGTGAAAAATGTCTATACTTTAAGGGTTTTTGTAATCTAGTAGAGTTTATTATTTGTTTGCCAGGAAGTACAACATCTGTGGAAAGAATATCTTCTATTATGAATAGAATGTGGTCTAAGAAGTTAAGTAGATTTAGCCCCCATCTACAGCCACCTAAAAGTTTTGGTGTGAGTTTTGTGAAGAATGACTAAGTTCACCATGTTATCTTTTAGAAACAAATTTTTAATTATCTTTTTTTGTGTGACAAAATAATTTTTTTCAACTTGGATTTTCCTGCAAACCAGTCCCGTTTTTGTCTCAAGGAATTATGCTCAGCTTAAATAAATGAATTTTCTGAAATGAATGCAAGAAAAGAAGCAACTAATACTTTTTTTTCTACTTTTTTTTAGCACATCATACTACCCATTCAGCGTATAAATAAAACATGTTACTAAAATAAAACTTGATTGAGTTATATGCTAACTAAAATAATTACTTTCATTTATGATTACATGTGAATTATCTTGAATAGGCGTATAATCCGAACAGGTAGTAGGATGCAATGCTTAATATATATATATATTGCATATTTCTTATGTAAAAAAAATATGTATTGATAAATTGTTATATTATATTTGTTTAATTATTATTTCCCAAAAAGTATTACTAAGCGGCCCAAAAATAAAACCTTGCACATGGCACATGAAAAGATAGTTATAGCAAATACTTTTAGCCTTAAATTACATAGCTAATTACTCTATTAAAAGATAAATAACCTGATTTTTGTAATGAGAACTCAGAATCCTTACAAACTAAATTATCTTGTGGTTGGAATAAACCTTGAGGGGACCATTAACGTATTGTGCTCACAGAAACAATCACATTTTTCTATACAAATAAGCTATATGTAATCAAACAAATCTTGAAAATCTCAGTTGCAGACTACATTACTATTTAAACACAAAAATATTTGTACATTTGAGAATATCACACACACATTCTATTAAAATACACCTCTTTAATTACCAAATTTATTTCAAAAATTGAATTTTAAGGGATTAATATACCTAAAGTTTGCTACTTTATAAGGCTATTTTGAACTCAAGATGGATAGAGCATTCATCAAAGGTTTAGTGCAGGCATATCCAAACTTTCCCTGACTGAAGGCCGCCTTTCTTGGGGAGTTTGCATATATAAAATTGAATATATAAAATTTAATTCCCAAATATAATAAAAAACTTAAACAAATGATTAATTTGTTCAAACAAATACATACATGCAAAGGCTTACATACATTAGACAACAGTATACAAGGAATACATCTTTTAAGAAACATACAAAAAAAAAGTTCAGTGTAAAATTTGGCACTGCTATCTTCAAAGGAGTTACTTAATGTCAGGCAAAATTGACGAGGTTGCAACACGAAGGGAGCTCTCAAGATTACTGTATGTATTGCATGTTCTGGTACTTCACACCACAAGTTTTATCCTTGAAAATACTTGTTCACATATATATATGTGCTGCCAAATAGTGACCTTAAGAAAATGGTAATATAACAAGTCTTAAGGACTTAAGCAACATTCGAGTTACTGTGACTACACCAACAGAGTCGGAACAACACAAAATAAAAATCTAATCACTTTGACTGAAAAAAGAAATCGAAATAAACATAATAATTGCCTCGACTGTACTAAGTCTGATGGACACAATGCTGATAAACAAAAAGTCAGAAGGTTTAAATAAACATTTTCTAGTCTTTAAATTAGACCAATAAGACAGATGAAATTATTAACGTCGCCTCTATACTTAGGATATCAGAGAGGATTTTCCTCGACGGCGCAGCGGTGAGAACCACGCCCAATACTCTATGGTCACCGATTCCTTCGTAGAGTAAGGTATCGGAGGTTCCTTCTTTGATGATATGATGTGATAAAATGCCCTTAAGTGAATCCGAGACTCACTTAATTTATACCCTTTCTCTGACTAGAACGTAACAAAAAGAAAGAAATAGAAAAAAGTGTAAAAACACAGGTGGTGATAGGGGGGACTGGAGCTTGAGGGGTGAGGTAAAGGGGAGGTTCGAAGACACGCCACCACAACAGTGGCGCTCGAGGGTCGTGGGAGCGAACCTAACTTAGTTGAGTTATTTTTCATGTCAGGTGATGTAGTGAGTGGATGTGTTTGGAAGCACCCTGTTGCCATACTTATTGAATATTTTGCTAGAAGGCATGTTGGCGGTATCCGATTCCATCCAGTCACGGTGAGTAAGTCT
Source organism: Timema shepardi (assembly GCA_902151425.1). Classification (NCBI taxonomy): domain Eukaryota; kingdom Metazoa; phylum Arthropoda; class Insecta; order Phasmatodea; family Timematidae; genus Timema; species Timema shepardi. The sequence goes on along the minus strand of CABFVX010000222.1, from coordinate 26,004 downwards.
TGAAGCATATTATTCCTGAATGTATCAGCTTTAATTATCTTCTTTGGATTCCACTATTATAAGTTTAGTATTTTTATGCAGATTTGTATTATTAAAATCATTTGTAGTATTTACTATTGGAAGCACATTGATTATATCCGAGTCCATCCAGTCACGGTGAGTAAGTTTTGAAGGATATTATTATTAAATATCTCAAATATAATTTTCTTCTTTGGATTTTGCCAATATAATTATTATAATTTCATGTTTTTATGTAGCCTAATTGTGTAGGTGTCAACTTTAAATGATTGACACGCTACAGCATTATATATTTCAGGATACCTTCCTTTAGGCACATATTCCTTGTAAAATTTCACAATGGATTGGTTGAATTTTTACTTCAATGAAGAATCATACTGGAAATCAATATACTCTATGTTTAGCTGTTCAGGCACTTTGTCAATTTTAGATGGAATAAATGGTATGGAGGTCCACACGGACATTCTTACTTCATTGTTTAAAAATGGGTTATTTACTTAAAACTAGTAATATGTGTGAAACGAAATATATATATACTAGCAAAGCCGAGCAAAAATTGCACTACACTTAGGTAAAACATTTTTTGACTCCTGGTTTTAAATGTTATAATTTTATTTTTAAAGAATCAAAGTCCTCATTTGTATATTTGGACACATAAAAAAGATTGATATTAGGTCCACAAGAGTCAACACTTTGTATTAAATTCCTCCTTTATAAATTTAGACCAATAAAATAGGTAAATATTAACCAATGAGTCTAAAATGATGGAGATAGATCATTGCTGTGCAAACATTTCCCTAAAGAGGTTGAAAGAAGAACAACTGTAGAGACTTACTGAAATTTGCTTACTCTATGGCGTTAGAGATTTATTGCATTAAAATTTGAGTAGTATCTCTTCACAACTATAGCTCACAAAATTGTATCAATATATTTGCCATTATCTCAGAAACTATTGGTTTTATAAAAATATTTTCCAAATAAAAGTTTTTTTTAGCTTTTATTGTATTACAATTGTGCAATGATAAGTTATTTAGTATAATAAATAGTAGCGGAGATTTGGAAATTTCTGCTTTTGTAAAGTACCCTAAGAGCCATTTTCATGGAAAAAAGAAAATAGCAATTTTATTTATAATTTAATCAGCGCCTAGATACAAACTTTAAACAAAATCATTAGAGCTGATTTTGAAAAAGACAAGTTTTTCTTTTTTTCCCTTAAAACACTCTTAATTTTAGGGTTAAACTGGCACACAAACAAACAGCATTACAAAAACCACTTTTTGGGGTTCGGGGGGGTCATGAAATGTTGACATCCATCATCTCAGGTTATATTTCTTTTATTGCAGTAATTTACCTTTAGTGTTCGAAAAGTTAAAAAATATGTGTGGGTGTATATATATATATATATATATAGCTTGAAAACTATGCATCTGACCAGAACCCTTAAAGTCATTTTGATGAAAAATTGAGAGTAGACATTTTGTTTGTAATATTGATGAATGTTTAGAAATGAAATTTAATAAAAAATCAATTATTTTTTTCTTTTCACCCTTCATTAAAACTACCCTTAATTTTAGGGTTAAATATTCAATTCCAAAATCCACTCGGGGAAACCATATGAAAACCCTACATACCAAGTTTTAGCCCGATTAGTGAAATAGTTTAGGCTCTACTCCGAGGTACAGACAGACGGAAATCAAAAACCACTTTTTCGGATTTGGAGGGTTATGAAACGTCGAAATTCATCAAAATCGCAAGTTCAATTTTTTGGACGGTCACAATACTTTCTCTACCTGTAAGGAGGTGAGAAAGTAAAAAGTGATGAAAAATAGCTGAAGCTTTAACTATTCTTCTTGTAATTCCTCAATTTTGAAATTATATTGGCATATTTTTCCAAGTAATAATCACTAAATGTTAACTACTTGGGAAAATGGATTAAATTCTGAGCCCATTAACTGTGACTCCCACAAATACAACTTTACTCAAAAAGATTTAATTAGATCAAACAATGAATTAATCAACTGATCTTTGCCTTGCAAGTGGATGATCAGTTTATTTAAGTGGTTTATAATATCAACCATAAAAGCAAATTGGCACATCCAATCACTGTCCTCGAATTCGACCCCTGGTCCCTCTTTTAGTTGAATAAACATTTAAATTGCATCCTTTTAATCAAAGACATAACTCACCATGTTAACCCAACTCAGCCATCATATTTCTGAATAGTAAACATATTCAAATTCAGTGTCCATATCATGCAAGAGTTGCTGAAACACCTGTGATGAAGAACAATTACAACATTTATAACAGATTCAAGATTCATTGACTTGGTGCAAAAGCTTTCTTGATGTATAGAGCATTGATATTGCATTAAAGTGCTGTTTCCAACTTGGAATGGTTTAATTTCAATTAACTTGACCAGGCCCTCTTGGCTTCCTACCATTGCAGGTGCACCATCAGTTGTGTTGACTGATTATTTTTAAAAGTGCAAGCCAAATCTTGCTAGTATTGTGGTCACTCCTTCATAGAGATCACTGGCTTATGTCATGCCTTTAAGCGGGAATATGGCAGCCATTTCTTCCGTTATATTGAAACACATGTCAAACCTATTTATAAATATGGATGAGCCATATATCTGTATTATCTGTACTTCCATCAAATGCTAATGAATAATAATCATAGTCAGAATCTTTCCGTTTAAGCTTGTCCTCCTTTACACTAGAGGCCAAGTCATCTAAACGTCTAGCGATCGTGTGCCGGGTGGACCTAAATTACAAATTTGTAATTTTTTTTTTCCTGCACATATTATACCAAATACTCGTTCCTTACATATTTAATCCGTTCTCCCTCAGAAATAGGCTTGGAAATTTTGGAAATAATTTCAGCAACTGTATCGATGGCCTTAACAACTGGTTCTAAATGTGACAAATTTTTAAATAATGAATAATGGCCTGATAGTAATGATTTAAGCTCGGCCACTTTAGATTTACAAAATTGTCCTTATTGAAATGATAAGTTCTATATTAATAACGTACTTTTCTTTTCTTACCCGAGGGTGAAGCCAGTTCAACAATTTTTTTTTTAAGGTTAATAAAAGTAAAATGTTAGTTCTAAATTTCAAATCAACAAACCATAAAATATGATTTTAAAGCTATGTAGTCGCACATATGTAAACAAAGGCAGAATAATGACTACATTGTTAGAACAGAACAGGTGAGGTGAGATAAAGTTAGTGGGAGGGGCGAGACAGCTGCAGGTGTTTAAGGAAAATTATTATACAGAAGTGTTTGGAATAGTTTTGGTTACTAACAAAATACTTCTAAAGGCAAACACAACAATTAAATTTAAAGAAAATAAACAGAATCATGTTGCATAAAACATATTTAATCACTGTAATATTTTATTATATCAAGTTGTATAAGATTTCCTCTTTCCTTTACACTTCCTCATACAGACAGCAGTAAAAAAACACATTGCCAAACAAAAAAAAACTAATAAAACATTTAAAGACATTAATTTAATAAACTATCAATTATGACATGTTAAACATAATTAGTGTTTTGTGGTTTATAAATGATTATATGCTTGGCATTAAAATAAACCAAAAAGTAATAATATACTAGAAAAATCACACCTATTACAAACCAAGTTTATAACCATCAATTAACATGCAAATACCAGTAGATCACCCGTATGTATTAAGATTTATTTTATTTTAAGAAAAAGAGTAACTTTGTTTACACATAGTGAAAATCCTTTCCCCTGTCAAGATACCACAATAAACTTTATTGTCTGCTGTTATAATCTTTTTACTTGGACAGTTATTGGGTTTTAGAAATTTCTATGCAAAGCAATTATATATAATTTTATGACTTTCATGATCATTGCCTTCCTTATTTTTATTTATAACCAGTTTATCATTCCACTTAGGAGTTTATTCTTCCTCCTAGTAGTAATATCCATCATCCATGAAAGCTAAGTTCATTAACAGCTAAGCCAACCCTTAGCTTGTACTATACCTGGTCTTGTACCTCACATATATTTTTCTCAATCTTGACATGTTTGCTGATGTGACGATGTAAGCTGGTCTTGTTTTTGAAAACCTTATCACATAACACGCAATGGACAGGCTCCTGGCTATCATGAACCCCTACCTGATGTTTTTTGAGGTTGCTCCTTAAGGAGAAGACCTTGTTACATGTATCACATTGGTGATCTTTAACACCGGTGTGAATTCGTGTATGTTGAAGGAGGTAGTACTTGAGATGAAACTTTTTTCCACAGGTGTCACAGTGGTAACGAAAGTTTTTATTGTGCAAGCGGCGGTGGTTGTACAGAACATCTTTGCGGCGAAAGCTTTGTCCACAGATATCGCAGGTATTAGGGCGATCCGTGAGGGGCCTGTGGACCGATAGGTGGAGTTTGAGACCATTAATTTGATTAAACCCATGGCCACACACATCACAGGTGTAAGGTCGCACAAGATCATGAATCACTTGGTGTCTCTGCAGCAATCGATGAGTTGTGAACAGCTTCCCACAAATAGGACATGGCACTGTTCGTTCTCCACACTGGACCTTTCGATGCATCTGTAAAATACAGCATGGTAATGAGCAATTTGGTGTAAGCACTGGTTGGTTAAGCAACAGTAAGTGAGCTGCTTTAGTTGCTTTTTTTTATTTTACTCAATAATTATGTGTTTTTTCCTTAATTTAATTTTAGCAAGTTTAATTTTCAATTTCTAAAATTTAAATTTTAGGTTGTTGTGTTGAGGAGTAAGCCTGGCGTTTTTTTTAAACTTAGCAAATTTTAAAAGTGTGAGTAAAAAGTTTTTAGATAAACATTAAACAAACAATTCTCAAAGGCACCATCTATTTTAATAAAAACATTCTTATGTCAGTGAAGGTGTGTTTTAAATAACAACCAAACCCTATACGTAGTATAATTGTCTTTATCGTAAAATATTAGCCATCTTTAAATGAAACTCCAAACTAGCTATCTAATTAAAATTAGCTTTGGGGTGTTTCATTTTATAATTTTATCTGTCTATAATGTGTGCTCATCTAAAAAATAGTTCCTTCCATCATCACAAAATAAATGTAGCATTATATACATTTGATGTTTATATATACAAAAAAGTTAATGGTTTCAGATTTTGTTTTTCTCAAAATCATTTTTAAAATTAGTATAGTTTAAAATTGATCAAAATTGAAATATTTCAATAATTCGGCCTAAGAATCACATTTTTTAATCACTGGGTCATTCTACCTGTTCAGGTTGTATGCATATATGATAATTACTCTAATGGAGTAGGAATGAAGAAGGAAAATTTCCAGAGGTAATCTACCGGTATTTGCATAGAAGGAAAGTGGGAAACCATTTAGCAAAAGCTAGCCTTAGTAGACCTGACTGAAAGTCAAACTTCGATCTTCCTGTCATCAATAGGCCAGTCTAACATGAATGTGACAGCTTAGACCAGGGGTCAGGAGTCTGCCCGCCAATTTTTGACCATAACTGAAAAGTTTTTGACTAATAGTTTCAATATGTCACTTTTCCGACAAAAATCAAATTTGTGCTTATCTCCAGGTATGCTGTTTTCAAGAAGTTAGTGATTAAAAGCCCCCCTCTCATTTCTCTTTATTTGCCGGCTCATTTACAAAGTGTACTTTTACTCGGAACTACAATTCTAATAGTTTCAAGCTGAATGGTTTTGCTTTTTCCTAATCTCAAAGACATATCTCCTTTCATCATTCTATCCACACTCACTAATACCATGCTAATACTTCCTATTTCCTTTGTAAATATCTTGTCATGGGTCTACCCAGCTTTATTGCCTGAATAAACACAGAATAAATATATATTTTAAAAATGTACCTAAGCATAAAAATGCTGGTGAGTAGCTAAATATTTCCTTGTGTCTTTATTTTGGTCTTGTTAAAACCACAAATAAAGCAATTATTTTTTTGTCAAATTGGAGGGGACTGAAGCCCCCTAACCCGCCCTTCCCCTCGGCTACAGCCTTGAGTATTACCCACAACCACATTTAAAGTCACAATCGCTGTTGGAACTTAACATGGCAGTTGACCGGTCGTGTGTATAGCGTTAACGCTGACCTCTGAACCTGGCGGGAGTTAGTAAATTTGCCTTATAAAAGTGATTGGTGCCCGCTACACTACCAATAATTTTTAATGAGCTCTAAGGTATAAAAAAGGTTGGGGACCTCTGCCTTCGACCATTTGGCCACTGAAGTGAGTAATCACTTTTTAAGCAATACAAATATTTTATTCCAGGAACAGACATGGCAAACTTTTTTGTTTCTTGATGGTTTTTTTTTTACAGTGAAAGCTAATCACAACCATGCCCAACCCCCAATCTGATGGACCAACCCTATCAGTTGTCCACGACTACTTATTCAATATATTCGCAGCTACCCTTCATATCTATCCACAACCTGAAAACACACTGTTTCGTGGATCATAGGAATCCACGAGACAGCATTATGGATTAGAAACTACTGATAGTGATGTGAAAATAAATCAAACAAAGTGGTATTAAAGTGTGAACATGTAATGACAAATTAATGCACATTAAGGTAAGTGAAAATCCAGTGAGTATTCAGACTGTCCATATGTGTGTGTGTGTATATATATATATATGCTAAACTCAAGAAATGACAAAGAGCTTTACACAAATCGATTTTGTATAAGTTAAGACATAGTTATTGTTATTTAGAGAATTCTGAAAAATATGATTTCAAATTTAAGATTTTATAAATCTAAGTACTAATGAAAAATTCTATACACGTGAAAGACCCTGGACAAGTTATTTATAATCTTTCAACGACTCAATAATTAGTGGATTTAAAAGAGTCAATTGGTCAAAATATCATTAATAACATATTAAAATCACAATACAAGTGGTGTTCGATACAAAGATGAAAATTATAAAACTTATTTAAAACAAGAAGTTAATATAAGGTTAACATCTCCTTTTATTGTATTTTGATATGTTATTATTAATACTTTGACTACTTGACTCTTTTAAATGCACTAATTATTGTGTCAATGAAATATTTTAAATATCATGAAATTTTTTTATAATTGATATTTCAAGATTATATTGTCCAGGGTCTTTCAGTTGCATAGAATTTTTCATTGGTATTCATTTTTATAAAATCTTAAATTTGAAATAATATTTTTCTGAATTCTTTAAATGACAATATCTAAGTCTTGGCTTATATTTATTCACTGCTTACTAAAGATTTATTTAGAATGTTTTCTAAAATGTTGAATAAATTTTGAGAAAAATAATTTGTTGGACAAGAATGAAGAGAAAATGTGTACACCATTAATAATGGGTGATTGAAACCACATTTTTGGGGAAAATAAGTTTAGCAATAAAATATGCCAATATCGAATAGTAAAGAGGAATATAAGTATTGACATACTTATTGATTTATAGCTTATGAATGTACTGGTCACAAATACATGCTTCAAGAAACTTAATAGATGACTATACACATGGGAAAGCCTAGGAGATAGGGTCAGGTGTTAGATAAACTAAATACTTGCCAAGAAAAGATTCAGGAACAGTGGGAAGAATGTGAAAAGAAAGCCATAAGAGAAAATTCACTCAGACCAAAATATGCTGGTTGCAAACATACATACTAGACTGATTAAATTGAGAGCATGCAAAAAAATAGTTATAGTGAAAATAAAATTGCTGGGGTGGAGTACTATAGCATCAAAAAGTGTCTACTGGAAATAATGGAGGAAAAAGTTGGTAAGATTAAGTGGAAACCAAAGAAATAATGGATCATACAAAGTTCGATAATATGGTAGAAAAAAGGCAGTGGAAGAATATCGCCAGTGAACGAGGGAAAAATATAAGATGTTGAATCAGCTGAACTAAGAAGAGAGAATGATAAGGCTAGAGAAGAGTAACTAAACTAGAAATTCAAAGAATGGAATTACACAGAACCAGTAAATACATGATATATATGAAAATGAAGGTAGGGAATTATCTGAAAGACGTATCAGTATAAAAGCGATTCATATAATATTTATTTGAGGTCTTTAACAAGCAATATCTGAATAGACTGATTATACCAGCACACGATAATTTATATGAAAGAGAGAAAAAGGCCTACCAATTTTCACGTAGCTTCCAGGGTTATTTTACATGCCACAATCAATATGGGACTGGCGGCTTTACTATCCCTGTAAAGGGAATTGTGCTAAGGATGCCAACTCCGGCTGGGTTTGAATCCACGAACGTTGGGTCCTGAGGCGAGCACTTTACCCCAAGACCACTGAGGTCGACGATACATATAAGAACTGTATAAAAAGGAGCAAACGTGCTGAAAAGTGAGGTAGAAAATACCATACAGAATATAACAAGAAGAAAAGGTACAGATGATGATGAAATGCCAGCAGATTTAGTGAAAGAGTCATGTGAAAATATAATCAAGGTCTTATTTGATTCATAAACAAGATACACAACAAAGGAGAATAGTCCAAATACTCCCTAGAAGTGAGAATGATTGCACTACAGACGAGAAAGAAAGCTCATAAATCCAGTGACAACAGGACCATCAGTTTGATATCCCACATAGCAGAGAGAGTGACTAGAATAAGTGGCTGTAAAAGAGAGAAAGAGTATCAGGTGAAGAGCAAGCTAGTCTCAGGAACTGAAAAAGAACCAGAGTGCTAAAAATAATATCAAAAAGAGTCCTAGATGTTAAGGAAGAAATTGAAGGAAATAGGAATTGAATGGAAATAGAAAATTTACAGATAGCTTGTACATGAAGGAAGAGTAATAGTAGAAGAGGCTAGAGGGAGAGGAGTATGGAAGGGGTGTTGCTTATCACCAATTATTTTTAATCAACCTGTGCAAAGAATGGCTTGCTACGGAATCATGGGTAGGATTTCAGAGATTTGAAAATAAAATGATGTATGATATAAGTACAGTGAAATACATGGATGATTGGTAGTACAGGAACTAGATGAGACCAGAAGAGCATATGGAATGGAAACTAGCATCAAAAAGTAGAATGTGGAGCATTTAAAATATTTATGAAGTTAAGTGAGACAGATGTGCAGTGCACATGAGAGATAAAGTCAAAAATAGCAGTAGTGAAGGCTGTTTCATGCAGCTACTTACTTGCAACCTGGACTTCGAGATGAGGAAATGACTGGTGAAGTGTAACAATTGGGGCATAGCTTTGTATGGAGTTGAGACATGGACCCTGAGGGAAATAGAGAGTATAAAGTGGACCAATTGGGTCACTAATAAAGATGACCTAAGAAGAGTAAATAAGGATCAGGAAGAAGAGGATTGCTACTGTGGATAGGCTTAAACAAGAAAAGAAGATGAAGTTTCAGGATATAAAAAGGGAAGCTACTGGAGGACTCATATTTTACACGGCAATGGATCTGTTGAAAGACTAAACAGCTAATAATATTTAGTATTTTTAAAATTATAAGTTATAATCCTGCATAGTCTATGTACAGTATGTATTTGAAATTATTTCAATTTTGATTAGTATAACGTTCTTGTTTAAACAGAGGATTGTGTTTGTACATGGTTGGCAGTATGTTATTATGGCTGTTACAATCAGATAACTAGTATTGGTTTAATAAATAAATTTTATTTTTTTATTATTCATGTATACTCTTGATTTATTTTCAAAAAGATCAACTATCAATAATGTTTGTTATTTAAAAGATATTTGTTGATTAATACACATCACATATTAAATTAACTACACAAAAAATACTCTAGTTTAATTTAATCTGGGGTAAGGTTTCATCAAAAAATAACAATTTTCAATTGAGCTCCCGTAAAAATATTCAGTTATTGTGTTATGGTAATTTAATTTGTTTTTTTCTAGAGTTGGGTCAAATCCATTACTATGCAAATCCAAATATCCAATTTACCTCGAATCCGAATTAAAACCCTGGAACAAATTATGAAAATAAGAATTATTAATATAATATAATAGGACATACAAATAGAAACTAAATATTAGCATTCTTTCTTATAATCCATTCTTAGTAACATTAACACATTTGGTTAAGAATTAAATTATTGGTCTGGTGTCTGGTTGTTAATTTTGTCCTATAATTATAATTTGTTTTGAACCAGCAATAATAAGCATTATTAGAGCTCCAATGCAAATTTCACTTCTAAAATATATTTTTTTAAATAGGGATTTGTGTCTTGAATCCAAAAATGTATCGAATCTTCAAATCTAGAATATCCTTAAGGATTCAAGAGGCCCATAACTGCTTTTTTACAAACACAATTTGACTTTTAAATAATAAGAGAGATAGTGATTGTGCAATTAGCGTGCAAGTCAAAAAATGTAGCCCCCAAATGGAGGTTTGATCAATGACTATGACTGGAGCATTTTTAGAAATCGTGATTTCTTTGTTTCTTAATTTTAGTTTTCTTTAGTTTAGATATTTTGTAACTATTATAACTACTTAATTGGTTTAAAATGCAATATTAAATAAATGTATTACTGAACAAACTTTAATTATGAATACAAATTATTATTGGCAGTGGTAGTTGTAAATTTAGCAGTGCCAGAACACAAGGCTGTAGCCACCCCAAAGTTGAAAGGGGGAGGTCCGCTACAGGCGAAAAAATTTCACATACATAAATACCTCTAGAAGATATGTGGAGCATTTTTTAATGGTTACTAAGGCAGAAACTTACATAGCGCACTTCCCTAAGATTCCAAAAATTCGCAATGAACACAGTAAATTTCAACATAATTTATTGATTTATAGTATGAAAAAAAGAGGTTTTAGCATAATATTGATATAAAATCAATTAGTTAACTTAGAATTGCATAGTATAAAACTTAACTAGATAAAAAAAATATTTTTAATATTTTTCCATGAAAAACAGTATTGGAACGGCGTTCCCACACCACTACACCCATGATTATTGGCTATCTAAATCTTCTGTGTGTAGTGAGTATATGGCTACTTGCAGATAACTGTTTATTAATATAATCATAGGAGTATATTTGATGTAATTTTGTCAGTTTTCATGATACACTCTACAATGAGACATAACATTTAATAAAATACTGTTGAACAGTGTTTACAATGAATGGTCAGCATATGGGATAACATGATATCTAGCAAGATTAAAGTAATTTCATTCATTTAATTACAATGCAATATGTTAAATTCAAAATTAAAAACTGTAAGATACATTTATGTTAAAATGAAAGTAGATCGTCACTAAACTAACTATATCAGCACTTCTTGAGAAAATAAAAACACACTGTGTTCTAATATCTAAAAGAAATTTTAACAGCAAAGTGAATATGATTGGAATGTGATATCTAAGAAATGTATGTGGAAAAACTTGCATGGATAGTGTCAGTAATGAATGGAAGCTAAAGGAGTGCGGTTTGAAAGGGAAACCAATAGGTCCGTGTGAAATAGGTTTCTTACGTTGTTTTGGGCATGTTGAGAGGATGAGTGTGGATCGAATGAAGAAGTAAATATATGATATAAGGGTGTGAGATCAAAGGGAAGGGATAGGCCATATAAGACATGGTTAATTAATGTTTTATAAAAATATAAAAAATAAATCATAAGCGTTTTAAGAATAAAAGAGAATGTATGACTCGATCTATGGGTGTTTTTGAAACGAGGGGAAAATGCATGGAGAAAGTTATTGAAAGGATTCAAACAAGAACCTTCTTGTTGCCAGGAAACCAGACCAAGTGAGCTTTTTGACTTTACTGTGTGTGCTCAACGAAGCAGGTAACTTTTTTTAATCATGTACTACTACTTGTTCAGTTTATACACTTAAGTACTAATCACACTAATATGTTAGGGATGAGGAAAGTTTAATTTAGATGAAGTGTACTCACATCTTCATGGAGGGAGAGTGGAAAACTAATTGGGAAAAACAGCCCTCAGTAAACCTGACAGGGATTCAAACCCCTTTCTCCCTGACACCCTAGACCAGGGTTCAGCAACAATTTTGGGCCCCAATCGAATTATAATCTTACCAAAGGTTCTCACGATGACCCATCATTTTTCCATTTTTTTTTTGCTATACATCTTTTTACTTTTCATGAAATTCAATATTTGCCACAAGAAAATTTTAAGAAATTGATTAAAGAAAATATACATTTTCAAATTAAACTATATCAATTTTTCTTAAACCATTACCGACTATAGCCGATCAAGGGAAGTACTAAATGTGTTATCTAATAATATGTAGTATTTAATAAATTTAAAAAGATTATCACTGTATCGAGCTCATCAATCATGTTTAATTAAATAGACTTAAACAATATATTTTAATTTTGAATAAATATTCAATTAATGATTGTTCCACACTTAAATTTTATTGCTATTTTATTCATTGTGGGTCGTTGAAAACCACTATTATGACTATTGATTTTTTAAAGTAAATGATAGGGGGCACTGAGCATAAGTTTTTGGAACCAAGGGGGCAGTGACTCATAAAAGCTGGGAACCACTGCTTTAGACCATTCGGCTATTGAAGCAGGTAATGTTAATAGATTTCAAAAAAATTAGTGAAAAAAACATGTGTGCCCAGCTGGTATTTAAGCCCTCACCTCCCAAACGGCTTACAGTTTCAAGTTGTCAATAAATCTCATTAGTTAATTGAAAGGCCTCTGTGCTAGTGAAACTGGAGCTTGGAACCCTATCTTGCCCACTTTCTCATATGCAGCTCAAAAGAGATAAGGAAGTTTTTTATATCAAATTGTTTACAAGTGGTTCAAGTAAATATTTATTATCGAACGGCATTATTTAAGCTGACTAGTGAAAAAGATCTTACCACCAGGAGTTTTTAACCCTAATGAGCCAGATGTAAACATTGCAGATATATTTCAACAGTTTAGGAGGAAAAGAGGTTCTTGGAGGGGCTCATTTTATAATATTTATTCATTTGGAACTCAATTCAGTCCAACTAATTTATAACATGCACAATTCTCCTTGATTTTTTTTTATTTTGATCTAAATAAAAACTGCCTTTTTTTTCCATACAAGCTGTTTTAGGTGAATAGGCTAGGTTCTTTGTTTTAGTCATATCTGTATAAGTGATGTTTCAGTAAACATTTAACTTTAACTCAGGTATTATTTTATGTGAGCTCCACAATTAGCTAAGGAAAATATGTGTCTTGGTTAGCCTGCAATTTTTTTAAAATAGTGTCTTACTATTATTTCAGGTTATACACAAGCCTGTATTTAGTAGTATGGTACTCATTTAATTTTAATTTAAGTATTTATTTTGTATGTAAACTCCATAAATAGTTGGACAAAATGTTTATTTATTAGCAGTATCTTACTATTCTTTTGCGTTATGAGCCTGCAATAAATAGCAGAAATTAGAATTTAAAAAAAGTATGAACTCTTCATTAACACTGAAAGGTAGAAAGCTTACCTTACAGGTTTCCACTATGGCTCAGCTTATGATATAGGGCCAGTGTGTTATCTGTCCAGGTAAACAAAGTTTACAATATAAGGTTCATAAAGAGTGAACTGTGTAAAACATGTTTTATTCTTCCAAATAGTAGATACTTCCTAATATTAGACATATTTTCAATGCTTGAAAGTGTTGGCTACTAAGAGAAAACATTGTATAAATTTACTCTTCTGGGAGGAATTAGCCATTCACCAGTTGTTCAGGAGGTTTAAATGTTTAAGGTGAGGCTTACACATTAAAGAGATAAATATACGGACTCTCTTGGGATCTCATGAGATATAAACCTTTTCCTATTTTTGTGTTGTGATCATGATGGATTAAGTAAAATATGATGTGTTCAACTATTGATGTGTGGAACTATGTCAAGTAAATAAATATATGTGTATATAAAGAGAAATCAAATTATATAAACATAAACAATGTTCCTAAACTAAAGATGCTAAGGTAAGAAATAATCCCAAAATTCAATGTAAAAAATCTTGTGGGAAGAATTAAAAAGTTAAGTTTTAACATAAGAGAAAATCGAAAGAAAATATTACTAAATACTCAGTTTACATTTACTTGTTTGATTGATTAAATATCTATCAGGGGACAGTGGAATCAAATCTATTGTTGATTTGAGAAACAAAGCAAACAAAATGGTGCATTATTTTCAGTTTACAAAAACTTGCAGTATTTAGGACTCATCAAAACAAGAAATGTCAAGATGGATCAAGATTTAAACTAGATGGGGGATAGTGTTATCACGAACTAAATGAAAATGAAGAATTTGATATTAGTTAATCGATTTAAAAAACTGTTCTTGATTATTACATTTTTTTGGCATTGACTTTTTAAATTGAGCTACAATAGATTAAAGTGTATTGAATCTGGTGATGTGTGCTTATAAAACACTCCCAGAGCATTTTGTATAGGTTATAATCTACATCTTGTAGCAGTGATTCGCTTTATGTGAAAATAAAAAATGCAGGGCAACTAACAAAACAAATCAATTATTATTAGCACCATGTCTTACTACCTGTTCGGGCTGTATGCACGTAGACTAATGTGTAATGGTGGGGTGATTGCGAGATAAAACTGAAGACCTACTGTTTAACATGGGATCCGAAACACGGTGGAGGCCTGGCATTCCACACATTCACAATCTGTGATTAATACACATATTGTCAGAGATAAAGAAAGGGTTTGGCAATCAGATAAATCTGTGCCGTGACCGAGGATTGAACCCTGGACTCCCAGCAAAGAATTCTGACACCTTACCCTTAGACCACCAGGTCACCAACACAACTCAATGAGCAGTCAATCTTTTTAAATCACAGAAGAACTATTAGATTCATGATGATGAATGATGATGAAATTAATGAATCTATTGATCTTGTTGCGATATATATTATTCAATAGTGACATTTTCTTGGTAGGAAATAACATATGATAGTAGGACTAGATACTCCAGAATAGGGTACATGGTATTAGGAACTTGAAAATTGATCGTCACACTCACTAAAGTAGGCCACGTATTTCTATCTTGAGCTGGTTCTATCCAGTTCACTTTATTACACCCTATTTCTTTCAGGTACATTCTAATGTTATACACCCATATGCATCTAGGTCTATGACTAAGATGAATTCAAACATTGAGCTATGTGTGACAAAATAGTAATGTAGCTACTTTTAATGGTGTCTAGTACTCCAGACTAGCCCCTTAGTTGCTCTTTGACATAGAAGTTCATACTAGATCCCGAGAACTCCTAACAAAGAAGTGTCTAGTGTGTCAGTAGTCAAAGATTAGCCCCAATTATAAGCTTTCAACGAGCAACTAAGGGTATAGTGCATGACTAAGATGAATTCAAACACTGAACAATGTGTGACAAAATAATAATGTGGATACTTTTAATGGTGGCTAGTACTCCAGACTAGCCCCTTAGTTGCTCTTTGACATAGAAGTTCATACTAGATCCCAAGAACTCCTAGCAAATAAGTTTCTAGTGTGTCAGTAGTCAAAGATGAGCCCCACTTCTAAGCTTTCAACTTTATAGGAAGTATATTAAATCTCACCTTGAAAGCTAGCTGTGAGTAAAACCACTTGCTGCACACATCACACTGGACCTGAAGCTCAGCTGTATGGGCCACCTCTTTATGGTAATTCATTCCACCCTTGGACAAGAACATCCTGGGACAGTCTGGGCACTTGTAGGAGTTTTTTCGCTCGTGAATCTGACGGTGCAATTGTGCAGAGCTGGCTGTGAGGAACATGCGCTTACAGAAATCACAGCTGTGAGTACGTTCACCTGTGTGAGTTATGACATGAGCATGCAAATTGGAGGCATATAGAAAGCGTTCATTACAAAGCAGACAGTGGAATGGTCGCTCTCGCGAATGTTTCCTGGAGTGTTCCTTGAGCACAGTTTTGTTGAGGAATGTCTTGTCACACTGGTCACACTTAAAGTCTCGCTTTGTCATGTGGATCTTTTCATGAGAGTGTAGTCTGCCTCTGCTTGCACAGCCACGACCACAAGTACTACAATGGTACTGGAAAGATCCAGTGTGGAGAAATAGGTGATTTTGAAGATTGTGTATAGAGACAAAATTGCGCTGGCAAATAGAGCATGTGTGGGGACCTTTCTTTATGGAGTCATTAGTAGACTGTACATTGGCTTCAATTGCAGTAGGTCTTGTCTTGGAGCTGAATGAACTAGCGTCTGCTTTGGAGTCAACTTTAGCAATTCTCATCTTGGATATAGCTGTAGACTGTCTCTCGGAACTGACTGGAGTAAGCCCCATTTTGGATTGAACTGCATTATTTTTTGGCTTGTGTGTCTTGGAGTAAAAAATGGATTGTGTCTTTGCGACAGGTGTAGATTGTTTCTTGGAGTTGACTGTGGATTCTCTCTTCGTGCCAGGGGTATTTTGTTTCTTGGAGTTGACTGTAGATCGTCTCATGGCATCAGGTGCAGATTGTTTCTTGGAGTCTACTGTAGAGCGTCTCTTGGCACCAGGGGTTAATTTTTTCTTGAAACTGACTGTAGATTGTGTGTTGGAGTTGACTTCATTAAACCTTATTCTAGTCTGCCGTTGTTTGGGACTAGATTCGGTTGTGATCCTGTATTCTTCACACTGAATGTGTTTTATTACCAGTTGGTAAGTCGTGGACTGCACTGGTTCGTCCTTCCCTTGGGCTCTTAGTATGTTTGTCATCACCAACCCTGGAGACAAAACTAAGTATTGGTTGCTGATGGACTAGGTTAGAGATGGGTACTCATTGTTTAAATTATATTATTTAGTTGTATTTGAAAAGTAAACAATCCTAACAATACAATATCAATGTGTTGCAGTTTAAATCTACATACCATTAGCTGGTCTGGATTAATGAAGTGAACTGGTATCAAAATGAGATGTCACCGACTAGTCTGGCTGCCTCTTCTCTGACTTGACACTGCAAAAGTCAATAGGGACTGTGTAAACATTGTGATCTTGTTTAAATTGTCACTGTAAACATTAATAACCTAGATTTTAGTATTTAGCTCTAGTATTAATATCAGTTATACACAAAACTATTTCCAGGAAGAAAATAAAACAAAAATAATTTTTTATAATAACCTAATGTTGTGATTAGTGAGCATGACCACCTCTTTATCTATCTGGGAGTACAGGAACGTGTAATTAGTCCACGGATGATAAAGAGAGATAGAGGAATCTTTCTTGATAGTTAGTTGAGAATACATAAGTTCTTCTCCAGTCCAGGGTTTGTATAGCAGGCTATCATAATCTTCTTCCCGGCTTGTGGCACATACCACAAACATGGGCTCATTTTTTACAAGGGTATTCAACCAATCGTCACTCTTTATGTGGATTGTGCTGGCCAATGTGATAATCTGGTACAAATAGGAACAAAACTGTTCATACTAGAAAAATAAAAGCCTAATTCAATATTTGTCAGAAAATTAAATTTAGATCTGATATTTAAAATAAATAGATCGGTTTGTTAAGTTTTCAAATTTTTTGTTCTGTCTGTCTCAACAAACTAAACAAAAAAAAAGGTTTAAGTGAACATTTATCAACTAAAGGTGTGACTTGATTAATATAAAGCTTGCTGCAGATATAAACCTAATTTTCATTTCTTTATCAAGAATATTTTTAAGCATGATTACTTATTCTTTCATTAATAACATATATTTAGAGCCATAGTCTCAAAGGTCAGCCAATCTTCCAGTGTATTATTCTATCACATTCTAATTTGGTGGAATGTAATATTAGTTAATTTCCGAATATAAATTAGATACTTGGTCCATAGTCCAAGCTGAGACTAAGAGCATAACAGGATGTTAGAAGAAACAAGGGCCAACTAAATGACCTCACCTGAGTTTCAAGGTTGATGTTTGGATCTCCAAGAGCTTCTTGGTCCCTTGAAGCTGTTCTTGCCTCATGAGACTTGAAGACTGTGACACACTTTGACATATCACCAATCACACTGAAATCAACACACAATATTAGAGTTCTACACTTTGACAAACAATGCTTCACTAAGTACAACATATATATATAGGTGATACACTTAAACTCTTGTGATTTATTGAATCAACATCCTTCATCAGTGTTTCCCAAGTGAACATACAACAACTTGTGAAAACATGCTACTTTAGAATTATACAAGTGGGCATTCTAAGTTCAATTAAACAAAAAAACAGTACATCAGACTTTTAGATTTGAAAATGACTCAACTCATTTGAGTCAAATCACATTATGGTCTACAATTCCATATTTAGCATAGTTTTAAAGTCACAAAAAGTTTCTTAAATAATAATACTTAAAATTTCACAAACCTTCCGATAATATGTATATAAAATAAATAATCATCATAAATAAGATCTCAAGATGGTGTAACATATAACATCGAAACATGTTGTCATAGAAGACTAAGGCTCTCTCAACTAAAAAGAAGGGAATAAAATAATAATAAAGAAGATTTAATTTTATAATTATTAGTGTTCACAACTTGGAAAATTACCAATGGTGTAACAATTGAGATATACGAAGTGACCAAACTATAGTCAAAACTCATTCATCTAAATAGCTTCTAGAACAGGTCTGCACAACTCAGAAATAGGCGAGGGCAAGAAAATTATTACAGTAGGCTTACTTGAAGCTGTTTTGGGCGGCAGTTAATTTTTTTGTTATTATCTAATGTTTTTCCCAATTGTCTAGTTTCTGCGCTTTTTTCTTGCCCTTATATATAAAGCTTGTGGGATTAAAAATCTCTGACTCAACTAAAAAAAATTACTTTGTTCCTTATTTAAAAAATGGCAAAATAATAAAACTTTTAACATTTCAAAGTGTTATGTAAAATAAATCATTAGAGTGTTAATAAAATATTTTAAACATTTTTTCAGCAGAAAGTTACTCATAATTTGAGGGTGGATGCACCTTGATAGTATTCCAAATAATCGTCAGTTAGCAATAGTTCAATGATACTTATATAACCTGTTTGTTTATATATACCTAAAAATTCTCCAAATGGTGACCCTGTCTTATTTTTCTCCCCAACCAACGTTGGAACATCATAAGTACAAAGGGCCACATATTTTAAGGTTTTGAAGTTGAATTTTAAATTTTACAGTTGTTTTTTTTTGGCTCATAATGGACCATAATTTATGATAAGGAAAGTACTTAGTAAGGTTCTGGATATTTCCTTAGTGTTGTACAGGGCTCCTCTAATGGACCCAATGTTAAAAAAAATTCCAGGAGAAGACTCCCCAACCACAGTGGTTAACGCCCCTGAACCCAATAGCCTCCAGCAGTTAAGGAACGTCAGTACCCAAATTCCCCCTGCAGCATTAAAGTAGGCCTATAAGGTAGGCAAAGTTTTTAAAAATACACCAAAGAAGAAATCAGCTTAGAGATAATTGACTCATCTAGATGGCCAAATACAGTTCCACCCTGTTGGTTAAATATCTTAAAAGACTTCAATCTCGGTTTTCACATACTTTTCAACAATACAAATGGGTAAAGATGTTAAAAGGGAAGAATTTATTTCAGTTGTCAAAGAAAAAAGCCCGCAAATAAAAAGGAAATAGTAAGCTTAAAAAGTTTGTTTATTTTTTAAGTTATTGGACTTTTGTTTAACATATTTGCGAGATAATTGAAACGGAACTAGAAGGGACGGGAAAAAAAGCTAGTTTAGAGCCAGTGCATGAAGAATGCACGAAGAGTGAATGAAATTCAGTGAGATTAAAAAATTTTGATTATTATTTTCCTTGGGAGGGAAAAAAGAACAATAAAAAATTCGTTATTTATATATAAGTTTCATTAAAGCAATAATTGCAGTTCCCGTTCTCTTCCCAAACTCACATATCAACTAGAGCACTTAGAGGTTGAATACACCACTAACATTGTGTCTGCTAATAACCAAATTTGTTAATGCTTCAATACAATAGACAAACCCTTAACAAAAAATAATAACCATTATCCTCTTATCATGGGACTCAATGATTTGGAAATGCTCCTCTCTACCTATCCTTATTTGTTTGGATTTTATTTTCCATATATCATCAAAAAGATAATTAGAATAATTTTAAGGTTGGCTTATGAATTTGCTAACAAATGTTGCCCTGCCCCCATTCACCCCCTAACAAACTATTTGATAAATTTATGGATATATGTAATAGGGACTAGGTATCCTCTCCCCTACCCCCCACAGTCTAACTCAAATCCTTCACCTACTTAGTAGGCAGCAAGCCACCACTTCAGCACTTCAGAATATTTTAATCTCCACCCCCAATGTGCCTGGCCAAGATTAGAACATAAGCCCTTTCACTTGCAATCTTGTAAGCCTATAGACCATTCCACTCTTAAAGTGCAGTACAGGCTCTGATTCAGGGTAAAGTTATATTTACTTTTTTATTCCACTTTATTGAGTAGAAAGGACCAATGCCAATGAATCCAGAATGCAAATGTTTATATAAATATTGTAACACTATCTTGAATTACTTGTGATATGTATATTAAGCTATCCGAAGGTTTCAACTTTATATTTTAGGCTAAATGACTGTGGCCAGCTAAATTTATATAAGCTGACTCTTGATGAGATTATTTTTTTAGGCCAAACTAATTTAGGTCACCTGACTTTCAAAGTTAATTACTAAGCCAAATGAATATTGGTGAATTTTTTTAATGCCAAATGACTCGATAGGCCATTTGATTTTTGGACAAGTAACTGTAGGCCTAATGTCATGACCCACTATTTTAAGTGGTCTTTGTACATCTTTTTTCTTTTAAATCAGGATACCCCCTACAATTTTTTGAAAAATAAATTACTCTAAACAAGTAAATGGATTAGTTCCCCTAGCCTGGAAAATGTTTAAATCCTGAATGATGTCCTTAAATGCACTATTGATTGGTCCTCCCAGAGCGATTCTTTAGAACTAGATGCCGCTAAGAGCTCTTTTGATTTGCTCTTTCCTGGCATAATTTTGAAAATCATTTAGCTCTAGAAGCTATCTGGATTGTCTGTTTTTAATGGGAGTAAATCAGTGTGACCGTCTCCCTTACACAGTTAAATAATTATTTATTGCATTTGTGTGTGTACCAGGGGTCTTGCCAGATTATCCGCAGCTTACATCATTTTAAGGGCACGAGATGTGGAGGGTGAAAACACCTGGGAGGAAGATATTTTTAAATATGTCTATATGTTTATTTTATCAAAGAGAAATAAATAAAACACAGAAATAAAATTTGTTTGTAAATCAATATACTTCAACACAATGCTGGACAGCTGCCAACTGTTGGCAATTAAAGCGAATTTATTATTTTTAGCAGTGAGCCTTAAGCTACTACCCATTTGGGTTATATGCTTATGTACTAATTAGCCTAATGGGTAAGGGATTATGAAGGTTGAATTTAGAGGAAGTGTATCCCCATTTGCATAAAGAGAATGGGAAACCATTTAAGAAAAACAACCCTCAGTATACCAATTCAGGATCAAACCATGATCTTCCAGTCATCGTTAGTATAGTCTATTGCAAGAGTAGTACCTTAGACCATGCGGCTACCCCATAGTGGGTAAATTTATTATTGTTGTGCAAGCAATAGCTTGCAAGATTTCTTGTTAACACATTTTTAATGTTATTCTATGTCAGTTAACAGCAGCTGTTGGTCAAAATAACTAGCTTAGGGAACAGTAGTCTCCCCCATACATCACACATATTATAGATTTAAAAAAATACATACACATTTTAACAAAACCGTGCACTTTTTTTTAATATACCCGCTTTATATTCGGGAATATCAAAAATCTAGAGGGGGGCACAATGTTTTCAGGAGGATGACAAAAATTTTCCAGGCGAGCAATGCCTCGATCACCCTCTACCATTCCACCACCACAGTTCACAGTCTAGCTTTGAAGATCTTGCTTAGGTTAAGTAAAACTTTTCTTTTTTAGCACAGTATTGTTTACGATAAAGACTGTAAAGCTTATTATTATTATCTTGTCCAGTATTTTCAATCCCTTGCCTCTAACCACACACTGATATAGTTTGAAAAATCATGTGGTTCAGAGTTACAGCAAGCAATAGCACATAGCAGACTACTATTTAAATGTTTATTAATAGATGGCAGTAAATTTGATTCTTTTAGTAATCTTTTGTTTTGTTTGTCATCACTACCACTCTAACTAAGGCACAAGGGAAAACACATTTAGGTTTTAGTAAACATCAGACATTGTAAACCAAATATCTGAGTCTGTAAGGTTAATTTTAAATGCAATTGACAGCATATTGAGAAATTGATGCCTTGAGGCCTATGATCTCCGGTGTAGATAGCAGGGGTGGCCCAAGGTATATTTTGCGCCAAGGTGGGATTGATTTTTGGCACCCCCTTATATAACTGTGGAATAATAAGAAAATTATTCCCAAACCAAACAATTTCAAACCTAGCTTAACCTGTGAATGATATGAAAACAATCCCCAACCTTAGCAACTCCAAACCTAACGTAGCCTGGATATGTTAAAAAGATAATTCCCAAACATAACAAAAAAACTCCTCTACAAAGCTAGCATAACCTGGGCATAAAAGGAAAATAATACCCAAACCAAACAACTTCTAACCTAATGTAACCTGAAAGTGATATCAAAATAATCCCCATACCTAACATAACTTGGGCATGAAAATACATTTCACATCTTTCTAGGAATTTATAAAATACCTTATATACTCGCATACCCCAGTATTAACTTTGATTACATAATGGGCCTATATGCTACATTTATGAATTTATATACCCGCCTCAGTGGTGTAGTTAGCTAATGCACCAGTTTTGTGTTGAGCTAGACTGCCAAGGACGGGAAGACTGATGTTTGGATCTCGCTCAGGTGAACTGGGGGTGGTTTTTCCTAAATGGTTTTCCACTCTCTCTCCAGACAAATGCATGTTTACTTCCTCTATATTCAACCTTCCCAATTCCTAACCCATTAGCGTAATTAGTATTTAAGTGTATAGCCTGAACGGGTGGCAAGATGCGGTGCTAAGTATTATTATTATTATAAATTTAAAATATAAGTCTTCATTTATCAAAATTATTATACATCAAAACTGAACTTTGTGGCCCTTTATTTCAGCCAAGTCTTTAATGATTAACTCCATGTCAATCTCTTGAGCTTTCATTCAATTGACATCAATGGCAGTTCTACTAGATGTTATATTTGGAAAGTATTCACTAAGACTGTATTCCATTTATAATAGGTTAACTGCAAGTTTCAAAGAGTTGCAAATCGCGCTTGTGGTAGAAATCTCGCAATCTTAATTTTATTTTTGTGCTTGTTAAGTATGTAGTTTTACAACCAGTGATGGACTTAAAAAGTTTTGTTTTCAATCTTGCATAATTAAAAACCTATCAACAAGTGTTAGCTGCATTACTGTTCTTTAAATATAAAACAAACTGTCTTCAAGACAAAATCATGATTAAAGTTGTAGGTTACCTTTAGTAGTAATAACTTGATAATAATTTGTCCTATACATTATTATAAATGAAGCATGTAATAATGGTTAATTTTGTAACAGGCAATCTATAACATGTCACAATCATTTAAAGATGTAGGCCTAGATATTTTCATGCCCAGGCTGCACAAGAATAGAAGTTTGAGGTTTGGGAATTATTTTCGTATTGCACCCAGATTATGTTAGAATATATAAACAAAAAGATTCTGAAGTTTCCGACTATAACCAAACAAATGTGAGGAAAAGATTCTAAGGTTTAGAAAAATTCTTAAAACTCACCTAATTTGTATTTTTAAGTACCAGTCTTATAGATCATCAGTTGAATTTTTTATTTATTTACTGATGAAAGGTTTGGAAAAGCTCAGAATTTTTTATTTATTCACACAGGAAAGGTTATGTTAAGCTGGGTTGTGGTTTTTTTAGTGAAAACATCATTAATATTTTGCATAAAAAAATATTATCATACACCAAAAGATTTCCTATGCAGTTGAGATATTTGGCAATCTGCTTTTGCGCAGTGCAGATGAGAGGTGTAACAATCTGCTTCAGGTTGTTTCTTTGGAGGATGCTTAACATTTTTTAATAAGGATGATAAAACAATAGTTAATCATTTGCAAAATGTAATAATAATGTACCTGTTTATTTGGTCGAAGTTAAGGCTAGCGCCTTTTCTTACACTTAACTCAATAATAATGAACATACAAATACTTATGTGCTAGACATTAGTTTATAATATTTGTACAAAAAAATTATTTACTACATAATTGATTGTACATTTATGAAATTATTGAAACTAAATAAGTGAGGAAAGTAGAATTATTTAAGAAGTGAGATAGAGAAAAGAGAATCATTATGGCACACGATCACTCCACACACACATAAATAATGTTATTATGTATGTTTATTACTAAAAAAAACTGTAGTGCTTGTAGATGCATAATGTGTGCATTAATAAATATGTAAAATCACAAGTGGGCTACAATCTAAGATGTCTTAATGTGGGAATGCAGGGAACGCAAAAAAAAAAAAGTCAGAGTTTTTGCAGTTATTAAAGAAAAACATTTTTTGGTCAAAATAAATCAAATATTGCTTAGCTATAAAAACCGAGAGTTTAAATTCTTTCACATAGTGATATACATATTGGTTTTGAATATATCTTGAGTATAGTAATATAACCTTTTTAAATGAAGAGAAAAGGTTTTCATGAAATTCCAAGACACTCTTGACAGATTTATTCAACAACTGTTGAGGTCATCGTGTGAGGAAAATGTGTGTATAACAGCAATATTTGATTCATTTTGTCCAAGAAAATGTTTTGCTATAAAAACTTTACGCATCTTTTCTCTTGTTCCATGCATCTTTACTTTTTTTATTATTTTAGCACCGCGTCTTACTACCCGTTCAGGTTATATGCTTGTGTACTAATTACTCTAATGGTTTTGGTACTAGGAAGGTTATATTTTAAGGAAGTGTACCCACATTTGTGTGGAGGGAGAGTGGAAAACCTCAACTTTTCTACAAAAGTTTTGTAACTCTAAGAATGTCTCATTCCACACAATTCTACGGTATATGGTGGAACATTAACCAGTCAATTGGGTGAATCTTAGATATTTTTTTTATGGTTTGGAATTTTTTGATTTTTGTTTATAAGTGGAAATTTCTGAATCTTGTTGTGTATATAGGTGCTGGAAAACATATTTCTAGTAATTTGACACTGGAACATAAAAAACAAAAAATCTCATTCTCATTTCACACTAACCCCAGTTTATAGTTTATTTTCCTATCCCGCCCAGGCTACATTGGGTTTGGTTTAGCAATAATTTCTTATCACACCTGGGTTAAATGTTAAGTGAGTTTATGATGTTTAGGGATCATTCTCATATCATACCTAGGTTAAGTTAGACAAGAAAATGTGAGCTTTGGAGATTATTTTCCTAACACGCCCAGGTTACACTAAGTTAGGTTGATACTCTGATTAGCGCCCTCCCTAAGCTGGCGCCGCGTGCAGCCGCACGGTTCGTCTGGCTCTTAAGCCGACCCTGATAAATAGTTCAAAAATCAAGAAACTTGGAAATATTTTATTTTGCATGTAGGTATACTTGGTGAAACTCTAGGGTTTGTAACTTGGGCTATTTTTAAAAATCAAATAGGCCTATACGTTAAGTTAGTTAGCCTTAATACCACGTGAAATCTTGGACATGTATCTTTAAACTCAATCAACCATGTAGTTTTAAATTTTTAGCTACATAAATACATAATTTAGGGAAATCTTTTAGGTGTGCACCTTAAGAGAATTTTTTACACCTAAGATAAGCCTGACACCCTGGCTGGGTCAAGAACAATTATGGTTACTTTTGAGAAAATATTTTCTTACAAAAAACACCCTACCTTGCAACGTAATCAATAACAAAAAACACAGTCAGACGTTCATATTGTAACGTGGGGGGGCGCACGAGACCTGGGAGGGTCACAGGCCGTTCACACGTGGACGTGTGAACCACGAGTTCTTTTAGA